>BDGG01000002.1:6766771-6937672 GCA_001949185.1 Ramazzottius varieornatus | reverse complement strand
GCCACTGGAAGTACGTACCTGGGAGAAGGACAGCAACGTTCACCCGGAAGTAAGGCTGTCCCACGAAACTCCGCATGCTCTTGTAGCGTTCCACGCAGAAAGACAAAGTGGGAGTCTGACAGGGTCCATAGGGAACTGTATCCGTGTTCAGCGTTTCTCTACCGTACTTTTTCTTGAGAGTCTTCGTCTGGAACCGAGTAAAAGCGCATCCGATTCGCAACTACAAGAAAACGTTTTACATAAGTGATACAAATATCGAAGGTTCCGTAAAAGTGAATACGAACGTCAAGTTCCATTCTTGCATCCACCGAGAGCGATTCGTTATGGTTCGGGGTCCTTAGCTGATGGAACGCATCTTTAACATCCGCTTCGGTCAAGGCGCTGAAGAGAGCCCGATAAACACGCTGCATTTCCGGTCTGCTATTCATTACAGGAACGACGGCATCCATCACCTCGAAGCAGATATTCTCTCCTTCTTTATCGCAATCCAGCCAAAGCACAAGGAAATCTGCATGTCTGCCGGCGCTCGCCAATTGTTGGCTAACTCTCGCTTGTTCATCGCGCTCTTTCTTGACGATGCCACACGAGAAGAGTTGTTCCGGATCCACGTTCCAGTCTTGAGCTAATGGTTCGAACTGCAAAGAAAGCTTGAGTGAGGTTTCGATACAAGTACCCAACCTAGAAAGCGTCATACATCGATTTGGCAGACATGCCCATAGGTACTAGTCATCTTGTAATGAACCAATTCTCCCGTAGCTGGCCATGGTCCGCTCCATTCATAGAGCGGGAGTCCTTTGCTAAGGCGTCGGTCGATGCATCCTTTCCGGGCACTGTCATTAGAGAGAAGGCCAGAGATCGTCTGCGCCAAGTTCGGCTTCTCGGCTACCATCAGCACCTCCCTCATGTTCAGATCCCCCAGTCACCGCGAAGCCAATCTTACTTTCGGCGGAGAATCTAGCGACAACCACAGAACAGCTGTTACAGCTGAAACTGCTTGACGGGATGTGCATTGTGCAGCTTAATGCTGCTTGCAAATCAAGAATCAAGGCTAAAAATGACATGACATGACATAACACAAAACGACTTGATCTTACTGCAATGTTTGCGTTTCTTCCCAAGTTCCGAACTCTAAAGACCAGAAAGCGAATCCAACCACCCACCCCGGCGAAGCTTTGAAGAAACTGCGACAACAAGTCAAGGTTGCCTATGTATACCTAAGCTTTTTACTACTGTAAGCAGAGAGTTCGGGAAAAATGTGAATAACCATGTTCAACAACAAGACGGAAGTACTGTAGCATCGGAGTCAGAACAAAAACAGGAAATAAAACTTTGCCGGAAGTCACTGGTGTACACATCGTTGGTGTATCCGCAACAGTTAGCTAAATGTTTGGAAGACAGGGCACCTTGGAAGGTACCATATACCGCTACAGTGCTACAAACCGTCGGGTACCGACAACGAATGCAAGCTCTCATGTTTCACAAAGTTAGCTTTTCGCACAAATATTTTACCACAAGCTGGAAAGCTGCAAATGAGCTGCTCTTTCAAAACTCCACAGTGCACCTGATGAGTCTTCAAGGACTTCTGGGACAGCAAGACGCTTCTGCACTTGGAACACTCGAACGCTTCTCGTTCCTCATCGTGAGTTGTGACGTGGTCTTCCAGCAATGACCGACGGGAGAGCGTTTTGGAACATCGCTGACACTGGAATACCTTCCGATGCGCACTCGCCTTGTGCTTTCGAAGCGTGGACCACTTGTCGAATTTCTCTTTGCAGGTCTCGACGTCACACGCGTATCCTTCGTGGCTTTTGGAATGTCGGGTCAGTTTCGCCCGAGTCAAAAACCCTAGAAATACCAGATACATCCATGGAAAGCACGATAGACTATTGAGCCGAAAATCAACTAACCTTTTCCACAGTTCTCATTCAAGCATACAAACGGAAACACCTTGTTATGCTCGAACTCGTGAGATCGCAGATGTTGGTGCTTCTGAAACCGCTTGCCGCAAGTCGCGCACGCAAACTGTCGTCTCTTATGGTAGTTGTCTACATGACGATCCAAGAGCTGCTTCGTCGAGAGAACTTTCCTGCACCCGTCCAACAAGCATGGGTAGCTGGGTGTTCCTGAAGGCGATCCTGCTCTTCCATGTGCTTTCTTCTTGTGTCTTGTCAGATGATATGATCGGGTATACTGCTTCTCGCACTTCGGGAAGTCACATCTGTACGGCCTTTCGCCGTCGTGCACTCGGATATGCCACTGGAGTCGGCACGACTTCCTGAACGCGGCGTCGCAACCAGGAAAGTCGCATTTGAAGCGGCGGGTGTCTCCCTCATCTTCGGAACAGTCATCCTCCTCAGACCTAAACAGAACACTCATGCAGCTCACCTTGATACGACGAGAGGCATACAGTATCATATTATCCATATACACTAAACCGACCGGAAGTAACTTACGTGGATATGGAGCCGCAGTCCTCCAACCCTTCATCGGATAAAACCTCGTCAGAATCTCGATATTCGTTTGCCAGATCTGTAAGGTCTTGATCGAAAACCTCCATGGTTCGGTCGAGGACTGGTCGCCTGAGGAGAGAACTTCGTTATCCGGGGATTCCGGGGTCCTGAAGAAAGTCAACCAAAGAGTAGTAAACTGTCTGGCGTTTATGTCATGTCATTCATATCATATTGCTGAGAAATCCAAGGTGATTCATTGATTTTGCAATATTCCCTTCACGTCAATCATGTGACATCTGCTTTCTCGCAAACGCACTGTTGCGGAACGTGGTAGACGCTAATTAGCGAAAATATAATTGAGTTTAGACTCCATGATTTCCTCGTTATTCTTCATTCTGAGCTTCAGTTCGGTTGTCCAGGCTCATCCACTGACATTGAATTTTCCATCAAACATGTCTGCCGCATCAACATTCCGTACCATCATCCTTGGCGCGCCCGGATCAGGAAAGGGAACAATCGCCGAGAGAGTATGCAAGACCTTCGGCCTTCAGCATATTGTCTCCGGCGACATTCTGCGGAAGCAGCAGCAAGAAAACACAGGTGTGGACAGCTATTCTAGCACGCTAACCTTCTACTCCTGGTCCGTTTGGAGAGCGTAGAGGATGCATTTGCTGCAAAACCATGTGGTGCTAACGGTGTTGTATCTTGCAGAGCTCGGCAAGGAGGTGACAAACTATATCTCTTCTGGCGCGTTGGTACCGGATGAGCTTATCATTTCTCTTATGAGCAAAGAGATGAAGACCGTCGGACCGAAATGGCTCTTGGACGGTATTAGCATCTTCTGGAACGAAGGTACACGTGTACTGGATCGAATGGTAATTTTGCTGTGTTGACAGGTTTTCCTCGTACCTTCCCTCAAGCAGAGAAACTGCACAAGGAAGTGGGGATGGTCGATAGCGTGATTAACTTGGACATTCCTTTCGATGTTATCCGTAAACGTATCGAAAGCCGCTACATTCATTTCGCCAGTGGACGCACGTACAATCTAGAGTTTAACCCACCGAAAGTACCGGTAAGGTATCTCTATAAAATATGCGTCAGCAGGCATCTGTCATCTATATAATTATTATACGTCGCTTATACTGTACATCCCGAACAACGCCTGGATGCGATCTGCGTTTTTCTTCTCGTAGTTTAAGGACGATGTGACCGGCGAACCCATCACTAGAAGGTATGAGAGGTCCGAAAAATTGTTCTCTGGTAAGCTTGCTGCATGGTTTGCTAGCTGTGCTTTGCAGGCCTGATGACGAACCGGAAGTAGTCATGGCGCGACTCAAAACCTACCGCGAACGCACGGAACCACTGCTGGACTACTACAGGTATGACCTTTCCCTGTTCTTGCATGATGGAGACATCATGCAGGAAACATATTGGACACATTAGGCAGGCTCATCAGGCTGTCAGGTTCTTATGTTGGAAGGTGGCACAGTAGATAACAGTGTCAATGCGATAAGGTGCAGATTACCGACCTGCTAGGTGATGTCTTGGAATCTGTATTAAATCTTCTGGCTATGAAAACGATATAAAGTCATTCCAGTAGGGACCAGTGGAATCGCAGTAGAGCTGCTTGTACGTGTCTTCATGTTACAGGAAATGTTGATGTTTACAGGAAAGTTGATGTTTGACTGATGTTTACAGGAAAGCGGGAGTCCTAAAGGAGTTCCAGGGTACGGAGAGTAACGTAATCTGGCCTTTCGTGAAAGAATACTTAGAAGCACAGATGAATAGCGCGGAATCGAACAAGCGAGACAAGAAAAGAGCTTAAATAGTTAATTTTGAAGCAAGTCATTTAATCAAGATTATCAATCAGAACGTCATTACACAAAATTTTATTTTTTCCTAAATAAAATTCCACTGTCGGCATTCCAGCTGAATTTTTGTCTCCCGCCGCTGTTTTATTTAGTTTCCGTTCTTATTGAGATTTCCAGTTAGGATTTCATTGTTCGTGTTACTGTGTCCAACAACGAACGAGGATTTTGTGCGTTTCAACTTCGGAGAAATTTCAGACTGGCACCTCATCATTAACTATAAAAAAGAGGGCGTGGCAACCTGGAAACTTTTGGTTTCTGTGAATAAGTCTCCCTTATCTGGCTCTGTGGGTAAAACAATAGCCATGCCACACTGAATCTGCACTCCGAATAGAGAACTAATTCTCAGTTTATTGCATCCGAGGAGGAATCACGGGGAGCCACTAGTTACATGGTTATCTCACGAGAACCATCGAAATGTTTGATTGCATGGGTTTGACTATATTGCTGGGCATTGTAATATTCGGGAATGCCCTAGCGGCTCCCAGCTCTCGACGTTATCCTTTTCCATTCAAACATGACGGCTTAGACGATGGACCTTGGCGACAAACTCCTAATCAGGAGAACTTTCGGGACATGGACGACGGTGGGTACGGCGCCTGTTGTAGGCCGTAACTTGTTTTCTCTTTCTGAATATCTAAGAATGTAGTCAGCCTGTATAATTCAAGCTTCCAATTTTCAGCTAGCTCTGTTGGTAAAGTGCCTACTTTCATCGTTCCCGTGGTCATTCCAGACCGCAAACTTGTAAACAAGCTGTCGTGCTGCAATCCTCATCGCCCACCCCCGCCTTGCTTCGTCAAATCTTCCTTCGCCGCCTGTCTAGGTTCAGGTTTCTTCTCTGACACGGAACAACAAGGTGAGCCACTTTTCATCCGGTTACGGGTATTTTGAGCTTTTGCAAAACAGTCAAGCTGAAGCAAAGTCATGATGATGATTTTTCAGGGTATCCCGACGCGTAGGACTCTGACGCGAAAAGAAACCTGACAGTGAAGAGCATCAACTGATCATTTGACGAAGCAATCGACTTGAAGAATCCGAACTAAGTGACGACTTGCAAGTGACAGACGTCACTTAGTTCCTTGTTTCATTATGCTTACGGCTGCAAAAATTATTATGCACAAGCAGATCTATTTCAGTATCAGACATGTTTTGGGGCTGGAGACCTTTGCAAGCAAGATCCAGGGCTTGAAGATGACTTGTTGATGGACGCTTGAAGGATCTGCAGTAAAGTGTTATAAAGAAACGTGATATCTCCGATGCTGAAGTAGGATCTAAAAATACACAAATTCAATCTCGACGTTGCTGAAAGATTGAAGACTGCTGTAGTGGAAATTTCAAACGCTTCAGTGGGCGGACGAGATTGGACATTTCTTGCAGTTTCAGGTCACTCCGTGCAGTTATCTTTTCTGTTCCAAAAACCCAAAATCCGTATTCTCGTCTGTATGACGATAAAAGGTTTTGGTCTCGTTAAATATTTACCGACCGTCTGCCACACCAGCCTTCCAGAACGCCATGAGTTCATAATAGTTGTCAGGTGTAAATAGTTTTCTCGAAGCTTCAGAATCCAGCCTGCGTGGCACTGATACACGAAGTCTGCTTTCGTAGGACATCCCGTGGTTTCTGAACGGCGAAATTCACGTTGTCGCTAAAGTAAATTACCGCAATCAATAACCTCCAAACACGCAGAATAGGTTCTGTGGCGAACTGCCAACTAATACTCGCCGGCTTTATGTCGTATTTGTGTTCGACATGTTCGAGTTCCCGGAGTAGCGACAGTTATTCGCGACGTGATTAAAGCTAATACAAAGATGTCGATCCACGCGCGGTTTCATCGTGTCAGTTTTCCCACTAGGGTTCTTTGTAGCGAAACTTTCATACCAAGCGTTTCTCTCTTAACGACATTTGCTCCGAGTCTCCTCCACTCTCTCGGGTCTCTATCATAGCTTATCTGTACATCAGCTGGTGGTAATCGGAGTTGCTGCCTGCAGAAACGTCACTAGACCAGATCGCGACGTGAGTTTATGATAGTTGGCAAGTTGACCGTGTTGGCCATACTGACATTTCAGAACGCCTCGGATGTTGCTCCATGATCGAAGTATTTGGTGACCCCTCTTTCCCCTCATTTCAGAGCAAGATTGCATTTCTGAAAGGCTGGTAATTGACACCACTGTGTTGTGAATGTGGAAGGCTAGTGGATCGTTGATTTAAACATACCGGATCCCATAAAAGCAGCGAAAATGTCTGCAACCTCCGACAGTTATGCCTGTGATCCGGCGTTCCCGATCGGGCCGGTCAAGACCAAGATGTATGGTCCATACCAGATCGGTGACCGTGTCCTCTACGAGAAACCCTGGATCTTTGTCGTCAGCGAGAAGTGCCGGCAAGGCATCTGCAACCATTGTTTTCAGAGGTGAACTAGGCTGTGATCCAGCTGATAATCAGTGTTCGTTTCTCCAGATTCCCCGCATGTCCAAAGTCATGAGTATCAAGTCGTGACTCGAAGTACTCCTTAGATGGTTTCTCTGGTCCCCGTTTCGAAATGTTTAATTAGATATTTTATACCTCATTTAGAGAGATCCCGTACGCGTGAACCCGCTACGCCTGAAGATAATAATCATACTGGACCTGCATGACGGCTCCTTTCACTCACCACTTCCGGCTACAGTAAAGCCCTCATACTTTATGAGCTGTCGCACATTAACACTACATCCATGTCCTTCGATTGTTGGTCTTTCGTTTTCAGAGGACCAACCTTGAAACGATGTACCGGCTGCGGATTCTCCTGGTACTGTGGAAAAGAATGCCAGGTGAGACACGAAGCTGGATACTTCCGGGTCGGTACCAAAGCTTCTGTCAGAACAGGGCTGAGCGGTGGCTTGGAGTTGATCAAAATACAATTGTCGAGTTTTCTCTCAGCGTCTCACTATGCCGTTCTATTGCGTTTCCAGAAAGCCAGCTGGAAATTTGTCCACAAATACGAATGTCCGATATTCAAGAATGCGTTGGCGTCGACAGAGCTGGCGGTTCCCTTGACCATCGAGACCGTTCGTCTTTGCTTGCAAGCTATCATAAGAATTAAAGTATTGTTATGGATTAATCAACATTTAAGTTATGAAACATCGTCATGTATCAATACGGTACACTGAATCGATAAAATGCCTTCTTCGGTGTCACTTGCAGCACGATAAGTCGTGGAACTTACCAAGCGATGCATTTCCGATCCTACCCAACCGGACATTCACCAACCTCATGCATCGTACGTTTCCATCTTCTTCTCTACTGTATTGTTCTGCCCACAGCTCTGACGATTATAATTGCTAGATTGGGAGGAAATCCAGAACGACCCGGCCGAAATGGAATTTCTTGAAGTGATGTCATCCTACTTTTACAAAACGTTCAAAGGAATAGCAGACTACGGCGACCTCATCGATATGGACCAGCTTGGAGTGATCCATGGACGTATACGCATAAACAACATGACCATCTTCGGGACCTACGGGGATAAACTGGGCGTTGGCTTGTATCTCTCCGGGTCCTCGCTGGACCACGCCTGTCTGCCGAACGCTTGTCCAAGCTTTTCAGGAACCCTACTCAATATTCACACCACCGAAAGTGTGGACTGCTTCGACAACGTATGGTATCCTTCACACCGTCAGTAGGATTTTTTTCCTCGCTAATTCTTTTGTTTTCCAGCTTCGTTTGAGTTATTTGGACAAGCTCTACTTTTCCAAACCAAGGCGCGAAATGCTGCAGAAAAGATATTACTTCGACTGCCTTTGCCGAGCCTGCGTTGATGAGTCCCTGGACAAACGAATGAATAGCGTGCGATGCTCAAACTGTGATGGAGTAATACTGATGGAACCTTTTTCATTCGAGAGCGAGCCTTGCCAAAAATGCGCCCAGTCTTGCAGCGAAAAAGACGTCGAAAACGTCCGACAGATGCTTGAACTTGGCCGTCATACCCAAATTCTTCTTTCCGAAGCCAAAAAGTCCGATGGTCAGTAGCGACTTTCGAGATGGCACAAGCAGCATGAAATTCAGAGTTGTGTAGATACTTTTGTGACTGATACAGCGTTAACGTTACCCGAATCTTTCTTGCAGATCATCGGAGAGTTCTTTCATTGTCCGAAGAGCTGAACAGTAAGCTTCGGAAGGTCCTTCACCCCTTCAACAGCCTCGTAATATCCACATCCCTGCAAATAGCCTGTTCGGCCGACATACTGGGCCAATATGCCAAGGCCTTCGCCCATTTCAGCGAGCTAAGCACGACGTACACGAAAGTCCATCCTTTCTGGACCTTCCAAAATGCGGAAATCCTGATGAAGTGCACGACCAGAGGTCTCATTGTCAAGACTGCTCCCAAAGAACAGCTAGAGCTCCTGAAGCATTTCGTCGAAGCCATGAAAATAGTTTCGGTCTGTGCTGGTCGAGACTCGCCCACGTTCGCCTACTATAAAAAGTTCTACGAAGATTGCCGTGAAGTATGCTCATTTTCCAGTCCCCTTGAAAATAACTTTTAATTTCGCTCCTCTTCCGCCGTGACCTTTCTTCTTTGCCACAGGCCCCCTAAGTCTCCCACGCTTCCGTTCTACCCGCAACACCGTGCTCAACGTTTTCCCACAAGGAACCTCCCCGCAGTCCAAATCCCCTCCCCTTTCCCTTGCCCGATCCTTCACCACATAATCATCCAATCTCCAACATTTCGTCAGGTCTTGATGTATAAATAAAATCAACACTCTTTGTTTTTTGTTTTTCCACTACGTATGGAATCCCATATTTGATAGTCTGTCACCAGATAACCACAGTGAATTGTGAAAGCGAGCCGATCTATAGTCCTGGTTATGACGTTCTTGACCAGTCTTTTGTTCACTATACCAGCTCTGCTCCTCTGGAACGATGGCGATTTTTGACATAAGTCGGGGTACCCAAGACGCGGAGTACGCTGCTCACAGTATTGATTGGGATCTACAGCTGGCAATAAGGCCTGAACCGGAACGGTTTTGGTGAAAGGAGTGGTCCGAGTGGCCACCATACCGATCGAGGCTTAAGCTCCAAAGCAGAAAGAGAACTCAGTCCCTGCAGAAGAAACAAGTTCTATGCTGTTCCGTAGACGTTCTTTCTGTCACGCGAATCTTCCTTTTTGCTTGTCAAAGTTCCGCATTCAAGGCCTTGGTCTGCGAGGTTAACATGTGCGTCATCGACATTACCCTTCCTCATGAGTCGAAGAGCTTTCCGAGTACAGATTGCTCCAGCGAGCACGTTTACCTGCAAGAAATTAAGCATTGCGAACACCGCGAAATGTTTGCTTACCAAGGACCAGGTCAATCGCTCTATCTCGAAACTTTTACTTCCCTCACTGACTGGAAAAACGGTACAAGGACCCCGCCTCGAGTAACGGGTATCCTTACAAGTGCTCTCTTCCTGTGAAATTAAGACTCTTCCGGGTTCCTCATGAATCAAAATCACAACAGAAACGATCAGCTGTTCGGCCGTTGCAGCAGTTACACAACACATACCACGGTTCGCCGTTTGGCTATAGGTAACGGCGTTTGGTGACCCATACCGCGCAAGTGAAACACTGTGGCCACAGAGACTCTCAGTCCTTCGAAGTCAAGGTAATTTTTGTCTAATTCCGGTCGGTGGAATGCTTTATCAACCTGATTAGCAGTATCTGCAATCAGTCTAGATCCTTGTAACGAGGTTGGTTTCATCTTCTTCCAACAAAAAGACGCGAGAACGCGTTCTTAACATTCGTTGTCCGCTGCAGTTACTCTACAACCGGAGGACATCGTCGTCGTAGTCGGATACTTCGTCCGAAGGATAAGAGGACCAGCAGATCATGGGTTTTTTCATTCGTCTTTTCTTCTGCGGGATCATAGTCTCGGGACTTGGCTTGTGGTTCATGCGAGCACTGTAAGTGGACCGTGTACTGATACCATTCCAAAGCCCACAAACGTTTTTGCAGACGTGGGTTTGGACCGTCCGAACTGCACGTTCAACTAGTATAAATACATAGGCATTTCGCCGGCGAAACTTGTTGGCCTAATCCACATACGTCTCTTTGCAGAGAGTTTTCTGATCTCTATAATGTCGTTCACAAGAATGTCCCAGGACCCTGCAAGTTCGTTCAAGGCATTGGTAAGTGATATGAGATGCCTTGGTGATGTATTCGGGGAAAAGAACATCTCATCCTGCAGATAGAATGGATGACTATCAATATTTCGGGGTGGCTGCCCTTGCCATATTAATTCTATATGTAATATCTCCTAATTACAGACCTTGGAGCTGAGGATATTTCCGTCCTTCCAAATGGCCTGGCGATTATGTCCACGGTGAGTGTCGTGATGCCGTGCATTTCTGTCGAGATATTGCGATGGATTTGCCCTACTGTCTTCGGCATGTTTCTGCTTCACAGGGTCTTATGGTTCCGACGGAAAGTGGTGGCAAGCCAGCACTCAAAAGCTTTGACTTCAGTAAACCCGAACAGCCTGCACGAGACTTGACGTTGTCTGGTTTTAAGGTGAGCTGTTCCTACGGAAGGTTGGGCGCGGACAGTCCACCGGTTGCGATGCTATCTTGGTTTCTTTTCAGGGAGACCTTATGCCACATGGGCTTTCCTTGTACTCGACTAATGGTACTGCTCTGTTGCTTGAGCCGTTTTTACCAAGAGACTTTATGGTTTGCGTCGTAGGTAAAACGTTCGTCTACGTAGTCAACCACCCCGCTGGACTGCTCAACGGAACCGGTGAGGACGAAGTGCTCAAGTTCTTGTGGCAAACGGACAAACAGACGTTGATGTTTCAAAAGAGCTTTAAAGATCCCGAATTTCGAAGGTAAGCAGCTGGACCAAGTTATGCAGTCGCCTTTGGCTGTTGGCAGGTATTGCATGTGCATATTGCGTGCTTGTTTTCAGTTTGAACGACCTCGTCGTGGTGGGAGATGATAAGTTCTACGTCACGAACTGGTTCACCATGAAGAGCCCCATCATGAGACAGTTGGAAGCCATCCTCTTCGTGCTTCCTCTCCAGAACGTTGTATACTTCGACGGCAAAGCCGGTACCGTGGTTCTCAGTGGCAAATATGGAGCTAACGGCATTAATGCCTCCCCGGATAAAAAGTACGTGATCACTGTCGTATAATCTTGAGAGTTTGATAGTACACTTCTAACGCAGGTTTTCTGAAAGGTATCTTTATCTGATGGAAGTTAACAAGAAGCGCCTCACTTCCTACCGGATAGAATCCCCGCTCAACCTGGTCCCGGTCGATGAAAAAAACCTGGGTTCTTTGTGTGACAACTTGGATGTTGATCCAGAGTCAGGTGCGTAATCCATAGACTTACGCGCAACAAGTTTGGTCGTGTCATTATGAATTTTCTGTCTGACTTCCGTGTTCCTCTTGCAGGCGATATCTGGACCGGATGTCATCCAGTTGGTTTCCGCATTATGGGCAAGATGATGTTCAACCCTAAAGCCTCAGCTCCCAGTCAGGTGCTTATTCGTGTCTTGCCCCGAACTATAGAACATAGCGAGCTTTTCTTCTGTAAATGTCTGCAGGTGATTCGGGTGGGAGTCAAGAACGGAAAGTTCGGAGGTAGCACGGAAGTCTTCGCTGACGACGGATCCGTTCTCAGCGCTAGTACCGTAGCAGTACCTTACAAGGACGCTCTGTTTATCGGGACCCTCGACCACAAGGCTCTTCACTGCAAGCTTACTGGTCTGAACCCTGTCTTGAAGTTGTAGTAAGTGACCACCGAGTACGCTCATTTCGTGCCTTCCACACAACCCCTTCCTTAAAAATCTTCCATGGTGAATTCACCTATTGTGATAATCTTGCTCGCATAAAATTTTTATCCTACCCGTTTTACTCGTTTTGTTATCCGCGCCTTTGACTTGCGCAAACATCGTTTTGCCATAGCGCATTTGCCGGTACACGAAACCGATCTTGAGTTACGTAACCGCCAGCCCACTAGCCGATAACTTCTAAATACTGCCTCAGGTAGCTTCAGTCTCACCTATCAGCTAATCCATCAGTGATATCACTTCTTCAGTCATTTACGTTTATGGCCAGACGAAGACTTTCAACTATGAAGGTTGACTGTTAACCTACCGGCTGATGGCAGCGCTGAAGTAAGCAATAAGCTGGAAAAATTGGGTTATAGAAAGAACTTTGCTTTGGCGTCCTTCACAGACTTAGTTATGTTAAAAGCTTTCGGTGTCGGACTGCTTTGCACTCTTGGGATATGGTACTTCAACGAGCTGATGTAAGTTGTGTTTTGCTATCTTGTTTGTATCAATATCAGCAGTGTTTGTTGACAGTTGCTTCTAACTTCATAGAAAATTTCTGGACATTAACAAGGTGGTGTACAGTCAGCAACCTGGACCGTGTCGAGCTGTCGAAGGTGTTTATGTGCCGGAGCAAGGATGTGAGTAGACCGAATCGCGAGACGTCGCCAGTTGTAACAAAGAGCAGATTGTTTCTTATTGACGGAATAAAATTACAAGGTGTATGTTGGCTTGCAGATCAAGGTTCCGAAGATGTAGAGGTCCTTCCGAACGGCATCGCAATCTTTTCTTCAGTGGGTTGCTTTAATGTTTTGGGACTTCGTACTGGGTATTTGCAACACGGCTGACGCCTGTCGCGAATATTTACTAATTTTGTGTCGAGAGGCTTCAAGTTCCTTTTGTGAATTCTTTCAGGGACTGAATTACATGAGAAACCCGGCTTTGAAGCATGTGCAAGGGCGGATGATGATGTTCGACCTCAGCAACCCAGACGAACCTGCAAAGGCTCTGCGGCTCACCGGCTTTACCCGAAAGATCAACCCTCACGGAATCAGCTTATTCACTGTCGACGGTACGTAAAGATTTAATGAATTGTCTCTTTTCGTTCTGTGACCGCAAAAGTGGATATTTTTAGGCGCCGTTTACGTGTACTTTATCCATCATGCCATGGACGAAGTTGATTCTGACGAAAGCGTCGAAAAATTCAGGTTGGATCTGGAGACGAGTACGCTTGTTCACCTGCGAACTTTCAAAGACCCTTCGTTCACCTCGTAAAATTTCGGAATCCCTCCACTAGTGTTTTCAATATCGTAACTGTCGTTTTCCTTCCTTGTCAGGTTAAACGATCTGGTGGTTGCCCAAGAAGACCAGTTCTACGCCACGAACGACTACGTACTGCGACACAGATTCTTGAGGACGCTAGAGTACTTCTCGTTCCTTCCCATCGGCAATGTGGTCTACTACGATGGACACAAGGGTCGCAAAGTAGCGGAAAGTTTGCGTCGGGCCAATGGGATCAACATGTCCCCTGACAAAAAGTAATACAAAAAAGTAATGTATGAATTGTACATCGAAACCTCTTCACCTTACATTTTCGCTCACTCTTACCTTCAATCCGTTTTTTTCTCCGGAAGTTACAACCGGTGTATGTTTCAGGTACGTCTACGTTGCCGAAGCCGGTGCCAAGAGAATTACGACGTTTAGACGGTCCGCCAATGGAGACCTGTCAAAAGTGTCCTCCACCTTCATGGTAATTAACAGAAATTCTATGCGTCGAGAGAAAAGTCGAGTACTGTAGGTGAGGGAAATTGATCGGTTTGATTTACCCCGCGGTTATGTCGTAGGGGACTCTGGTCGACAACATCAATGTGGACCCGGAAACTGGGAATCTTTGGGTGGCTAGTCACCCGATCGGCTACAAGATTTATCTGAAGGTGGCTTTTCCAGTCGGATCGGTCGCGCCTAGCTTGGTATTTTTTTACTTTGTTTTTGGAATTTTCCACGCGCTTTCATCTGACGAGAAGACCATTGGATGAGCTCTACTTGTAGGTTCTGAGAGTTAATGTCTCGGAGGGTGTCATTACGGAGACGACGCAGATCTACTCGGACGACGGAAGAAACCTGATCGGGTCGGGATCGGCTGTCTTTCAAAACGGAAAAGTATTAATTGGAACACCAACGCACATATTGATGTACTGTGAATGTTTGACGTGCTAGCTATGGTTGGACAGGGAAAAAAATAGATCCTGTTTTCGAATCATCTCAATAAACTGCGTATTTTGAAAAATTCAAGAACGTGCTGCGGATCTTTTCTGAGGAAACAGGTAGAAAAATCGCCGGACATGATGGTTGCCGCAGGTTGATGAGGGTGGCTGCTGGCAGCCATTACGATGCTTTCGCGAGTTTATGGTGTAGGTTGTAATTCGTACTGAGAAGGAACTCGCAGGTTATGTTGACTCATTTTTCGATTTCTCAGAAATTCAGCCATAGTCTGCAGTGCGGCTTCTCGCGGCTCTATGTAAATAATGGCGGACCGTGCATCATGGGGAACAGTTAAACTGGTTCCGGGAAGACTCAAATTGGATGCGGGAACAGCTAAACTGGATCGCTCTGCCTGCCGGACCGGACGACCAGGGTCCAGTGTACCCCGTGTCTTCGTCGTGGACGGGATGTTAGGTTGTGTTACCGTCGAAGCTTTCCGGCTCGTTACGGTACTCAAGGCTCTCGACACTTTCCTCACGGCCGACACAACGCTCTTCCTTCTCTGTGATCTCGCTGATGCCGTGGCGCTGGCTTGACGTTTTAACGTAGCTTGGGAGGGCTCAAATCCCTGGTTAGCTATCTGCTCTTGGAGAAGAACTCGGTTTAGGGTTATGGTCCCACACAACGCCGTCAGGAAAAGACCCATTAGGGTACACCATGTCAGCGAGGCTTGCAGCGTCAGACAGGTAATACGGACTTTCTGAAGAGCTCGATCAACCTTCGGCGGCCGGGAGACCGTGAAGTTCGCCAGGCCGGGATTATCTGTCGTTGTCATAACCAATTCTGCAAAAAGTAAAACGTATGAGCATTTTATTAAGTCCATTGAGAATTAAAGAAATAAAAAATCACAAAAAATTACATGCGCAAATGAATGCAACGTACCATATCGTTATCGCAAGTGGCATATGGTCTCATTGTTGATAGCGAGTGGTGTGCGCCACTTGGGACAACGATCTGGTCTAGTTTAGTTGTTGTTTTTTCATTTAGTTTTACTGGGTGAATGAACGTTCGATTATAAACAGCCCTTCTTTGTACCGGTTCCTAATGACGTTTGCTGGTCAGTAATGGTTGGGTTGAAGCTTTTCAGGAAGTTCGGGTACGTCACCGCGGACAAGACCAGACTGCCCAAGCCGCTTCCGAATAGACACATGTGGGCAGCAAGAAGGATCTTCAGTGTCAGGTAAGAGTATTTCTTGAGGAGACTTTTAATGCTTCGGTCCGCGAACGGTACTGTCAGAGTAATTTCTCTCGCAGAAATCTTCTTGAAAATTGGCTCACGGTCGAGGTAGAATATGGCCGTCAGGATACCGCACATGGATGTCAAGAACAAGCCGAAGCCGTTCCAGAAGCCGTTGTAGTAATGAAGAGCTGCGCCATTGGACTGCGGTGAGTAGGATCTATGCTGGGCAACCTCTGAAGCGTCATGAGTATGGTTGACAGTGGTTGACGCTTAGGACGATCACTCTGACCATTTTGAAACTTACCGGCAGCTTGGAATACCACGCACAGAATACCCATCAAGGACATGCCGCATGAGAAACAGAGCGTATGGCGCCGGAACCCAAGACCCTGCTCAGAGACAGGAGCATTCCAGATGGACTTCACGTTCTCCTTCACTGTAAGTCCGAATCCCATACCGAGACTTCCTGACCACTTTTTCAAACGGTAGAAGGGAACAATGTACGGGAAGTTAGTTGGATACTCTCAAGGATGTGATGGAAATTGCCGCCAAAACAATGTCCAGTCTGTGGTAATTTCTCGAAGAAAATCTCTGATAACATACCGAGTTTTCTTCAATTGAAGTTAGCGGACCACCCCTAAAACAATGAAAGCACGCTGCTGGACTTACCATCGATGCGCGTCACAGCGTCCTGCAGAGATGAATCAAATCAGGTTCTCGTTCATTGCATGTATCAGTCAGCGATTAATATTCCTCGTGTAAACAAGTCCCCTGCAAAGTCAGATTCGAACGCTTCTTTGATTTACAACGTACCTAATGTCGAAATTTATCAGAACAAAGCAGGAGGCCCGCTAGTAATAAAAAAATCAATTAATATATCAGACTCGGCAACGGCGATGAAAGTTCATGAATTGTCTCTGATCATCGTGAGGTTTTTAATTTTAGTGAGCGCGGCTATCAGTGAAAGCACAACGAATTCAGCAGGCTTTTCTGTCCGAAGAACCTAGGCCTTCGGCCGGTGCTGATATTTTGGGGTTGAGATGGACAAGGATCGAGATTATTTCTCAGATATCCTAGGGGACTTCACATCAACAGCTCCCTGGTTCACGACGCCCGGGGAAGTGATAGTGGACACGGGCTTCAACAAGGATTTCATCTGGATTGTAGCTGTCGGGTTTGTGATAGCATTCATCCTTGCTTTCGCTGTGGGTGCCAACGATGTGGCGAACTCATTCGGTACTTCTGTCGGCTCCAAAGTCTTGACGCTCCGACAGGCCTGCATTCTTGCGGTCATCTTCGAAACGTTGGGTAGGCTGCCCCTACATCTTGATACAGAGACCAAGCTTTTAGACGTCTTATATATAATTTATGTATTTTCTACAGGAGCATGCCTGTTGGGTGGCCAAGTGTCGGATACGATCTGGAAGGAGATTGTCGATGTCAAGATGTACGAAGGGGATGAGCGCACTCTTCTCATCGGTGAGGTGGCCGCGCTGATGGGAACAGCAGTCTGGTTGTTGTTAGCGACCATGCTAAAAGTTCCCGTCTCCGGTAAGCTTCTGACTACAGTCTAACCGATAGGATCGGTGGAAAATCGCCCCACTCTTGTGGCGAGCATGCGTTATGGTTTCAGGTTCCCATGCAGTAGTGGGCGCGACGATGGGTTTTTCATTTGTCAAGTATGGCTATCACGGCATCCAATGGCTGCGCATTGTTCGTATTGTGGCTTCCTGGTTTGTTTCACCGGTGCTGGCAGGCGCCCTTTCCGGTTTTCTGTTCATCTTGGTTCGACGATTCATATTGATGAGTCAGGATCCCATGGAGTCTGGTGAGTAAATAAGTGAAAGCTGAGCTTTCTACACGTTAAAGGCTAATCGAAATCAAAACAATTGCAAGGTATTTTAACGTAAAAACTAATGGGACGGGGGCAATTGAATTAAATCAAATCGATATCTCAAGGGGCGCACGTTCCTATTCTTGTTGCCTGAAGGCGTGCGCCACTTAGAAAAACGACTTGGTTAAGTACGGTATTTGCTTGTGTTTCTAATGGTGTTTCCGGCAGAGTACAGTCATCATCTAAATCAGCTACTCTTGTTTATCGTGTAGTTAGCTATTGTCCTTAGCTTCGCCCTGGGTTTTCTATATCCGTTTTTTCGTTGTAGGTTTGCGAGGTCTTCCCATTTTTTATTCCATCAGTATATTCATCAACAGTCTGAGTATCTTCTTGGGCGGTGCCATCCAGCAAATCCCATGGTGGGGTGCCTTGATCATCAGCGTAGGCCTCGCTGTCATCACCGGGCTCGTCGTTCACTACTGGGTTGTCCCATGGAAGAGAAGGACCATTCTGGAGAACCTCGGGAAACTGAAGGCCAAAACAGCTGTCGGGCTCATCTGCGGCATGAACGTGTCCACAGCTACCAGCTTGAACATGCTGGACGACGACTGGGTGGGTCGCGGACCAGTGGCGCCGCTGTTGCACGTGCAAAACTTTTCCACGTCCACCACGTCGCTCGATATGTTGGGTGACTCTGACAAGATCGCCGAAGATGATCTTCGGGACGACTACCTCCCTTCAGCGGACTCGCAACAACACGAGGTGGCACGAAAAGAAGTGACATATCTACCGTTAAAGTATGACGCCGAGGAAGAAAAGCAGCCACCGATGCGAAGGAAGTCCGTCCACACGTACAAACTAGCAGGTGGACCTCCCGTACAGTATCATGCTCCGAAGTTCTCCGTGGGGAAGAACGATCCAGACGATGACAGTATACAGGAAATGCGAGACAACGGACCGACCAACGGCGAACTGGGGCACGTGAAGCATCGAAAGCAAAGCCGCGTAGAGATGCCAAGGGCGAAGAAAAATTTGTCAGACTTGTGGAGCTCGACGAAGACTACCATCTTGGGCTCCGATAGAGGAGTAAGAACTTACTGCCAAGACTTGGCTACAGATTCTAACTTGCTGTTATGTTGATAGCCGTCGCGGGCGGCACCTGAAGACCCACCGGAGATTGCCGCCATCTTTTCCTTTCTGCAAATTCTCACCGCCACCTTCACTTCGTTCGCTCATGGAGCCAATGATGTCTCGTAAGTTCGAAATGCTTGATGGTCTTCCCTACAATAATGTACTTGTTGGGTTGAGGGAAATTATCATTGTCGTTTCAGTAACGCTATCGGTCCTCTGGTGGCAGTATGGGTGATTTTCTCCGCCGGCTATATTCCTCAAGAATCGAGCACGCCCATCTGGCTCTTACTGTTCGGAGGTTTCGGAATATCCGTAGGTCTCTGCGTTCTGGGCAGGAAAGTCATCGAGACTGTCGGTACCGGCCTGGCCATCATCATTCCAAGCAGGTACTTTACAGTACGCGTATAATAGCCATTTATGCTCGTGGCGGTGAATAATGCTGAGCTTTTTTCTCAAGAGCCTTGAACTGGTTCATATGTTTGCTTTATGTTTTTGCAGTGGATTCTGCATCGGTCTTGGTACAGCCAGTACCGTTCTATTATGCTCGAAAATAGGCTTGCCGGTGTCGACCACGCACTGCATCGTCGGAAGTGTAGTTGCAGTTGGCTGGCTGCGCTCGCGTAGAGCCGTCAACTGGAAAGTCTTTGGAAACATCATGGCGTGCGCACTAATGACGGTACCCATCGCAGCTGGTTGCGGCGCAGGTTGTATGGCTCTCTTTAGCTTCATTCCTTAACAGGTTGAGATGTTTCTTTTATGACTAAAAGTCCACAGCGTCATTTTTTATGCTTTGTGGCCCGTCTGTAGGTACCCAGAAATACTATTGCGTCGTAGGGCGTGCGATTTTGTCAGTAGGGTACTTCACAGTGATCAACGAGATAGCTGACGAAACTTGTCAACATGAAATCATTTCATCCATTTGAGTTGTCATATGGGCTTTTTGATCATAAAGGTGTAGCGTTACGTACGAGTAGTCGAGATTATCATCCCCGGAAAATTTCAACCGAGTTGAGCTCAGAAAGGGAACACATCCGAACGTACCGGCGGACTCCGACTGTGTGTCCTAATTATTATTCTTGTTTGGCCGAGGTCTTGACTCTCGTGAGACGCATGATATTACGCTGCGTACTTTACATCACTCACATTACAGCTGACTCAGGTTCATCGCAAAGCCCGCGCGGTTCTTCGCAGAGTCCCGGATTCGCAGTTGCGGATTCAGCGTTGAGTTCTGCAGGCTGATGACTCATCTCGATTTTCGAAGGTTGCCGTTAAAGTCTTCCAGTCGATCAGATCGGCTTAGCCTTCGCGTGGCAACTTGCGCTTACCGGCTCACGCATCATGCGTAAACTGTGCTGCCAACTTGAAGAACACGGTGGAAACTCACCCCTGACGTCATTACGCCGGTCCGCGGAACTCCCTGCCGCCTTGTCATTTGCCTCATGGCTGTGTGACGTCATTGTTGCGAAATCCAGAGACAACTTCAATGCGTGTGGTGCGATAAGGGCAAAGGCGCAACGGCAAAGCCGCAAAGCTAATACCATATTCCCTCGATAGTTCTGCGAATTACGTCATCGTGCCAGTAAATTACACCCGCACTGGTATCCCTGATTGTTTGATTGTCGCCCATCATTGCACTTGACTAGGGAGCAGTCTTTGACTGAAGGTATGGATACTTTCTGTTCCCCGCCAGATGACATTTACCACGAGAGTCACGTGATTCGCAGAACTTTCGAGGGAATACAGTACCGTTATTACCGTACGAACTTCACGTCAGTCTGCTCGTATAGTTTGCCTGTGCAATTCTCAAGACTGCACAGGGCGCAACGTCTGTGTCGCAACACCCATACTTCGCCTCCTGCGCGTTTCACGAGCTCATAACCAGGCAGCCGTGCGCTATTTTGGTCCATTCAGTTCTTATGAAGGTCCAAGATCTCTCCGCTTCATCCACCGTTCTCTTCCTTATTTCCATCTCTTCTCCGCGGGACACTTCAGCCCTTCGTCGTCCGCAGTTCGAAACTTCCACGGAAGGAAGAAATCATCCGCACAAGATCTCCCACCTTCGATCTCCGTGCGGGCACAGCAGTCGTTTCCGCTGCCGATCCCGCAGTCACCGTTTCCCTCCTGGGTCCCCTCTCCAACACCGGTCATGGCTTTGATTGCCTGTATAACCCTTGATTGGTCCTGCTCGAGACAGGAACGGTAGCCAAGTCTGCGCTAGTCTGATCTGCCATTCAACATCCGGCAACGATGCAGTCTGCGAATTCCTCCTCCTCGCTGGTGTTTATTTATAGCGGCATACAGCATTAACTATAAGGTATTATTACTAACCCAGCCGGGAACATTCTGCCAACGAGGAAGTGTTTCCGCGTCACGCTGCGAGACTGTTAAATTGACGAGGACGCGGATACAATTTTACGGACGAGGACTGCTTATCTTCTGTTGCAGGTAATCAGATCTTCATCAGTGCGCTTGTCCTCTCCATCGTTCATCAAGATGGATCCGCATTTTGCCGATGTGGTGTGGATGGTCGTTGTGGGCTTCATTATCGCCTTCATCCTTGCCTTCGCCGTCGGAGCCAACGATGTGGCCAACTCCTTCGGGACTTCGGTCGGATCCAAAGTGCTGACACTGAAACAAGCTTGTATCCTTGCTGTCATCTTCGAGACACTAGGTACAACACTTTTCCGAAATTTTGTAATGAACTGACTAAAATGTAGGCCAAAGCAGATTACATTGTCCATTGATAGGTAAATGGTTTCTGATAAGCGATAAGCCCATTGTGAAACGAAAGAATATTTATTCTGGCTTCTGGGATGGTGTCATTGCAAACTTATAGAATGTTGGGAAGGGCGTTGCGGGCGGAGAATGTGGAGAAACATGAGCAATTGGTTCTGTCATTTGCAGGCGCGATATTGATCGGGTCTAAAGTGTCGGACACGATATGGAAGGATATCGTCGATGTGCAGATCTACAAGGGCGAAGAGCGCATCCTGATGCTGGGTGAACTTGCAGCGCTGATTAGTGCCGCAGTCTGGCTGATGATTGCCACCGTCATGAAGATCCCCGTCTCAGGTACGAGGTGTACCGAAGAGCGCTAATTTTTCCGTAATCGAGCTTTACGACTCTTATCCTTCCGTATAGGCACTCACAGCATAGTCGGAGCTACCATGGGTTTTTCCCTGGTTTACAAAGGCGCAGAAGGCATTCAGTGGATGAAACTGGTGAAAATCGTCGCTTCATGGTTCGTGTCTCCCATCTTGGCCGGCGTCGTTTCCAGTTGTTTCTTCCTCTTCATCCAACATTTCATCCTCCGGCGGGAAAATCACCTCGAACCTGCTCTGCACGCTATGCCCTTCTTCTACGGCCTCACTGTCTTCGTGAACGTAAGTTTCACGATTACTGGAGATGCGAAAGTCGGCAAGCAAACTCGACAAGAATGTGTTCCGAAGTGGCGCACGTTCCTGGTGTCAATGACCAGAAACGTGCGCCACTTGGACAAAAGATCGTGTCATGCGCGATTGTTTTCCAAAGTGGCGCATGTGACCGTTGTTACTGGGCGAAACTGTGTGCCAGTGCTGAGTGCTGACAAACTCTACAAATGCAGAGTTTGCGTGTTTATGTCTTTTGTCAACTTGGGTGTTTTATTGTAGTGTCTGTCAGTCTTCTTGGACGGTGCGCCGATGCTCTCCCTGGACCGAATACCGTGGTGGGGTGCCCTGATCATCTGCTTCGGCACGGCCATCATTACCGCGTTGTTCGTCTGGTTGTACGTGGTGCCGCGACAAAGAATCGCCATTCTGAAGAAGGTGGAAGCGATGAAGGCCAACGGAACGACGGATGTGTTGACGGGGACGATACCTTTCGCAACGCCAAGTGTCTCATTGGCGAGCTCCGTTGTGGATTTGAGACGTTCAATAAAGAAACCAACGAAATCCGACATGGCCACCAGCATGAACGATGTCAAGAGTCTACTCAATGCTAATAAGGGAAAGGGAACGATGAGCGCATCCACGTACGTTATCGTCGCTCAGACACTCGGGAAACAGGGTTCCTTTTGATGGTCGAGTTTGAGTTTCGTGCACCTGTATACTGACTGTTGATGTTGTGATCGGGTCGTGGTGTATGCAGGGCAAGAGTAGTCGTCGCTATGCACCTGCATACTTTTATTTCGTATTGTCTCCTTGCCTGGATGTATGCAGGAACGCGACAGATGAGCCCTTTTTTTACCGAAATCTCGTATTACAGTTGGTTTTTTTTCACAGATCGATGACGGGTCTTTCGCGCGCACAGTCTTTCATCAACACCAAAATGGCTGGAGAAGATGTTCCTTTAGCCTCGGTACACGAGCACCCCGACGAGAACGAACACGCAGTCGATCTGGCTGAAGTGGCCAAAGTCGTCAGCGACTATCCAGGCATCCTCAAACACGACACCGACGTCAATCACGTACACGCTTCGCTACCCTCCTCCGTCGAGATTACAGTCCAAAACGAAGTGTCGGAACGCGCTCCTCTGACCAGTCCAGCGCCGACCATGCACTTCCGGCCCAAAGTAGCCAACTCGAGTACAACGGACGACACCAAGATCACGGAAGCCAACACGCGGACCAATGGAACCAAGGTGGTAGAAGTGAAGATGCACCCGGGTAGACCGAGGCCTGCGCCGCTTGGCGGATCAACATTCGGACTGGATACGCCGACGGAAGAGCCACCGAGGAATGCGACCTGGCTGTGCTGTGGACCTTGCAGGAGAAACGACAAGTGTTGCATCCCCATGGACCGAAAAGTACATCGCAGCATCAAGCTTGAAGTCTTTTGTAGTTATCTCCATCGAAAATCCTTGTAATTTCAGGGCAGACCAAGACTGGCTTCTGTACACCGCGTGAAGGATCCTCTGGAAGTTCAGGTGGTGTTTTCCTTCCTTCAGATCATGACTGCCGCGTTTACCGCTTTTGCTCACGGAGGAAATGATGTGTGGTAAGCAAAAAGCTTTCGTGTTGTGCCTATTGTCTTTGAGGCGAAGAAATTAAGTTTGACGAGTTTTTCTCTTTCTAGCAATGCAATTGGTCCTTTGGTTGCTCTGTGGGTCGTTTTTGAACAAGGAGTAATTCCGGAATCTTCAACGACACCAATCTGGTTACTCTTGTTTGGAGGATTCGGGATCTCTGTCGGCCTCAGTGTTCTCGGTCGCAAAGTTATTGAGACCGTTGGTACGTTGCTTATATCCGGTCATAAACTGCGTACTCCAACCACACAGGAACGATAACCTCAGTACCACAATCTTGTTTCCTTTGCAGGAACGAATCTGACTCCGGTTATTCCTAGCAGGTAAGACTTCCTCTCCGAAAGTTTCTCATTATCGATTTGTGTGACTTTGATTGCCTCCTTTTTTACATTTCTTGGCTTAATATTGATATTTACCTGGATTTCCCATGTAGTGGTTTCTGTATTGGTCTGGGAACTGCCTGCACTGTGCTGGTTGCCTCGAAGATTGGTCTCCCGATCAGTACGACCCACTGCATAGTAGGAAGTGTCGTGGCAGTTGGCTGGCTGCGTTCTCAGTCGCAGGTTAACTGGAAGCTGTTCCGCAATATTTTATTTGGCTGTAAGTACTCTGCGTCAAGTGTCTCTGTTGTAAACTTGCACGGGGGATGCGAAGAACCCGGATAATCTGTTCTTTGGGTTTCAGGGTTTGTAACCTTGCCGGTGACAGTTGGAGTCTCAGCCGCAGCTATGGCTATCCTGGTTTTATTAGTGAAATAGTGGCCACGCCCGGTTGCCAGAATCTTGTTCCTTTGGTTTACGCTTCACTAAAAACTTTTATCGGTGTGAGGAACTACTGCTTTTGGTTGTACGTCATAGCACCTGACGCTTTCTTTCATACTTTTGTTGTTCGTGTAGCAGTGTGATACCGATGAACTTCTGACGAGCCGGGAATTCAAACTCTTGAGGTGATTCCATCCGAAGCTATTTTCCACTTTTTCCTTTTGTCTGTTTGAGAATAACGTTTTGACATGGAGGTGGTCGAAAGTATGACTGCTCAGTTCGTCAGTTTTCTCTCGTTTGTTCGATTGGCGGCGCTGGGAAACCATCGGCGCTCTGCGTTAACTTATTAAAATCGCATCAACGGAGTTGTTGCACATATCGCTTCAGTGGAAGCTCATTAAGTTTTCCTCGAATTCCAACTCCATTGAAAGTATCGAACGGGTTTTGCGGGCGGAAGTCGGTGATTCGGAAAAGATTGCCGGGAGTCATCCCGAGGCTCTCGTATACGGTAAGCCAGTAATGCACGAAAATAGCGGGTTTGCCAGCTTTGCCTTTGTTTGATTGATTACCTACAGTAAAAATGGATATCGCAAACTCCCGAATGCAACGGTTTTCCCAGAGATTAGTTCTGACTTCCTCATAGGGCTGGCAACGATACGGTATACCGATATCGTATCGAAATATATCGAATCTTTGCGATAAAATATGCGGCAGATTTCTTATCGAAAATATCGATATGAAGCTCATATCGAATAACGCAATGAAATATTCGGCGATATCGTATCACGCCATATCGATATATTATCGATATATCGGTATAGTGCTGAATGGCGAACTCGCCAGTGATATCTCGTTTACGGAAGACCATGGTAGAGCACTGCGCCGCAGGTCAGAAAGTACGCTGCATCTGTGCTGTGTGGGTTACGTATCCGCTGCATGCTGTGCTGCGCTGCGTAAACTTTGCCCGGTGGGACTACGCTGCTGCGCTGTAAATGACTGTAAACGGCTGCTACTGCGCTGCATATAAATTTTGTGTCCTTGATATGAAATTACTCAGAATCGGGAAACTCGTAATTAGACTGAATAACCATAAGATCACTTAGGGTCTGGGGATCTAACGACATTCGCTTTTCGTCAACTGCAGTTCCAGATCTACTGAAAAGACGCTCGGAAGGAGTACAGGTACCAGGTACAGAAAGACAACGTAGTGCATAGCTACTCATTCGAGGAAAATCCTTCTGCTTTTCGATCCAGAAACTCCAAACATCTTGTTCCTCCGGAGGACTAGGTAGTCTGAGATACTTCTCCACTTCATTTTCTATGGGCCTGTCCGTAGATTACTTCGCCATGGCTTTCAGGTTGAACTTTCGTGGCTCTTTGGCTGCGACGTTGACAGCTGGAAGGTGGAAGCTCTCTATACTGTGTTTGTCATCATACTGAATCGGCTCAAACTCTCGATTTTCAAATAAAGTTTTGTAAGAGTACCGCTCTAGTAATTAGCTGACAATTCTGGTATATTTGGGGGAGATCTTGAAACGTATCAGTTGATGTTACAAAAATAGAACAAGTTGCTTTCACCTTCTGCAGTAGGAGCTCCGATCTTTTCTCCCATCGGGACCTTCTGCACCTCAGCCATGACGCGCGTGAGTACAGCCACACGTTCTTCCGCTTTCAGGAAGTTGAGGTGCTTCATGGACGAGTTCAGAAAGACAGCTCTCTTGTGAAGTTCATCAATCTGAAGCTTCTTAGTGAAATCATTTTCTGCGTGTTTTTGCAGAGCTCTGACGTCGGCAAAATCGGAAGGGGTATACTCTTTGAAATGACGGATAAGCTCGATGTAAGCCCAAGCGACCAGATGCAGCGTAGGAGTCTTCGAAGCAGAGATTTGAATCGTAATATCTCTTACGGGCTCGTCATGAATCTCCTGAATTCGTTATCTGCTGGTTGGAAGTAGCTGTAATTCGTTCCGGTTTGCCAAGATCACTTCCAGCTTGTCGTAGTCAGCTAGGATTGAAGTCAACATCTCGACGTGGGTATTCCCGCTAAAAAAGAAAACACAGTATTACTCCATAGGCAAAACACAGTATTATCCCATATGGCTGAATAATAGGATCGGATCTCTAATAAGTTACAAGCTCAACGAGCACCCAGCACCCTGCACTGAACACCCTGCAATCAAAACACTTAATTTTATAAACGGCAGTAAAACAGCGCATCACACTATTTAAACTGCAGAGATTTGTTTACCTAAGTAAGATAATTTGGTGTATTCTTGCTCCCAAAAGTCAGGAGTTATACCACCACCGTTCATAGGCAGTATAGGTCTGATTTCTTCCAGCAGAAACTGACGAATTTTTCTGACTTCGCTCTCAATGTAGTTGCTGATTGTCGTCGGATCAGGAATCATATCTCTGACCGAAGGTCTGCCAGCATGGCCGTACTTCATTGTAGCATCGATCACGGTGTCAATCAGAGCTCTAAATCCTTTGCCACTCACTTCTTTAAAGCTTCTTCCGTCTACAGCACAAAATCGAGCACACACCTTCGAGACTTCTTGTTTGGCAACCAAAAGAAGCTTGTGCATTTCCAGAAAGCTCGTTATTCTTGGCCGGCTAGCTTTTACACCGCACTTCTGGACATGGGGGTTTAATGGACCGGTGTTGATGCTTTGGTCATGCTTCCACACTACCTTGCACTTACTGCGGCAAACAAAGTCGAGCCTGTCACCCAAATCTTTATTGACAAGACGCCTCATGGTCGACCAAAACGCTGCTGGTTTTCGACTTCCCAAAATTTCCGCTCGCAGGACGAATCATCTTTCACCAACTTGCTCACTTTTTCCACAAACATCTTTCTGCAACAGTATTCACGTTTCTCATTGCAGCACTGTGTTAATCCGAGCTCCTGGGTGTCCAAAGGTGTTTGGTTACCTGGCTTTCTGTTGGATTTCAGAACGTAGTACCGTTCTTCGTTTGGTAACGATTTTTCCACCAGCTGCCCGATATTTCTTTCCGCTATTTTCGGAAACCTCCTCATCTTCGCTCTCTCCGGACATTCCGCTTAAGTTACCTTCCATCGTAGCTCCAATTTCACCAGCTACGGCGATAAATTGCGAGGCAGAAGAATAAGCCGTGAATAACAAACGAAGAAGTAAAACGTCGTGGTTTCTAACATGAACAACTGGAAGGCTTATCTAGAGCAATGGGCCGCAGGTCCAAAAGTACGCTGTAATGTGCTGCGCGCATTACCAAGGCGCTATACGCTGCGCTGTGCTGCACAACTTTCATGCCCAGTGGCTAAGCTGCTATGCTGCAGATGCATGTTGACCTGGTGCAACTGCGCGGAACGCCGATGTATTGACGTGGTTTGTAATTCAGTCAGCGAAATCGGTAGTCAACCTGGAGAACGTTGCCCTAAAGTACGGCAAAGCTGAGACGGCTGACGTTCGAATGCCCAAAAACTGTAGTTCTTGTTAGGTTTCGATAGGTGCATCTGCGCGGTGGTCTATGGCTTTCTGCTGTATGCTGTGCTGTGCCGCACAAATTTCGTCAGTTCACCCGCTAAACGTGATAGCTGCAGTGCAGTACAGCACATGCGGCCAGATTCCGTGCTCTACTCGTAACCACGGTTGATTTTGAAGACTTGATTTGGGTATGCCCAAGGGACTCTGAATCACAAGCTCATCAGAAGAAGCTCGAGCTCCAAACTGCACAATCCTTTACTCAAGATGATTCCCTAATTTTTCTTTTTTTTCGACGAATTTTTCCATGTTTCTGACGAGTCATTAGTCGTGATTTCGGATTTCATCAATCAATTCTGTACTCATCATTTGAAGATGTTGGCGTATGGATTAATACGGAATTGATATCCCTGTTGATAGTACCACTGGACGGCACTGCATGATCAACAGGGTATAATAATGCACTATGCCTGTACGTACAAAAGATGACTAATGGTAGAGGCCACTTTCGGTGCCAAGAAATTTCTCTTTGGTATTCCGCCATAAGCTCAGGCTTGCCATAGTTTGCCCCAATTTAAAGGCTTTAGAATCCGGACAGCTTTCTACGATGATTCAAGCGGTCTATGACTAATTCTAAAGCTCAGCCTTTTGGGCGGAGCTCTCGCAATTGTCAAAGTAGAATGCTTAATCATACGAAAAGTCCGAAAACAGCTTTTCTTAGTTCATCATGTAGTGAAAAAGAGCTCTATCAGACCTGAGGAAGCCGCACAAGGCCGCACACCAAGAAGCCGGCCGAACAACTTTGGAAGTTTGGCGCCCCTGGGAAGAAAAATACGCCCTGGATGATACCGTTTTTTCCCCAGAAATATGCACAAGCGCAGAATTTTGACTTTCATTTTTTATGAACTACAGCGGCTCGAGTATTCTCGGTTGTCATATTCAATGCAATAAACGGCACAGCCTATACACATTCAACCCGTCTCGACTGTAAGTTGGCCATCAAGTGAGAACGAGATAAGCCAGACAGCCATGGCGCTAGAAAATTCGAATGTGGCAAGCAGCTGGGGAACGGCACTGTTGAGCTTGACGTCACGGCTAGAAAGTGATGTGCAAGATGTGGAAGATGTGCCATTTTTTTGCCACATTGGCTGTTGTGCAGCGCCATGGCCGAAGCCAAAGTAAGCTAGGCTAAACAGAGACAGACTGCTAAAGTACTCTAGAATTACGGCATGAACGTACATTTTCGAACGCCATTGCAGTTTTAATGTTCAGTTTCGAAGCATATTTCAGTTTCATTTTAGAATATTGGGTTTTCGAAATTTTCATCTTCCCCACCCCTGGTTCCTACGTCAATATCTTCCATCTTGCAAGTCTGAAAGTATTTTTGAAGCGCGAGATAGAGAGCTCTTGAGTTGTTCTATCACATCGTAAAAAAGGCCTCGGATCGCCCTCAGGTGCCAAAACACAAAAAGTGGATTCCTGAACAGTTGGGATAAATCCATGATTAATCATTCTGATTTGACAGTATCCATCTTGGCCATGGTGTAACGAGCACACTCAGCCCATTCGGTTCTGATGCTAATTCTGTCCAGGTTTCCATGTGTTTGAAGTCTTGGTGTAGTCATGTCTTTGCTGCATCCGACGCTTTCAATCTTACTAATACCTTATGTAGAAATCGGCTTGTTGAGTTTTTGGGCTTGAACCAGTGGAATTCAGAAAGACTAAAATTCCAGAAATGTCGATATATTGCTGCGATATGATACGATATATCGAAAATCCGGTATCGGAAAAACATCTTACCGAAGTATCGATATCGAATGAATATCGAAGACCACAAAAAAATATCCGCCGATATCGTATCGAATTTTATCGTATTTTTAGCGTTGGTCCGATTACTGTAATACATAATTCAATATGGCTGATTTTGACCTTTTTGGAATTCCGATACAACAATTCAAATTGAGAACCGTTCGCCAACGTAATTCTATATTAATCGTAATTCAAATTCAAATGACAAACGATCAGAGTATTATAATTCGTAATTAAAATCGAAAAGGGCTTAATTCAAATGAGAATAATCGGAATAAGACACTACGGTCGATTGGGATTGCGAATTAGTACCGCAAAATTGCAAACTCAACTTTGCTGGTTGAATCTACAGCTGTCAGCGTCAAGCCCGCATCGCCAATTTGCCCCCGGACTATAAGGCATCTAGAGGCTGGTACATCGAGGCTTATCTTCGCAGTCTGCCTCTCACGATTGGCTATTATTGATCGTCGATTTGATGAGCAGATGAATTCGTAAAGCATCGCCGGAAGTGAAGCCAAAGAGTCTTGAGTGACTTTGTGACGCATTCAGAATCCACCCCTAATCTGTCTTGTTCCAAGTTTCCATACCGACATCTCAATCATGGTCAAGAATCAGAACAAGGGGAAGCGTAAGGCCGACACGCAGAAGATGGGTAAGAAGCCTTCCACGAGTACGTCTCCCATAGGATCCATCGACATCCTCCGCGAATTGCGTTCCTCCACCGTCACCATCCGCTACCAGTGAGCTGATCATTCTGTTGAAAGTCCAAACGTTGGAGTTCCAATTTTCGAGAAGTTCGCAGGGGAAGAAAGGATTCGCCAGTTTGGAACTTCTTCAAATATAACAAAGAAGGCGATCATTCGATGGGCAGGATTGTAGGCTGCTCGAAACAACTTACCGGCTGCTCTGCAGGAAATGACAGAGCTCATCTGCAGAAGCATCCAGCGGCCTACAAAAGATACCTTGAACTGTTGGCAAAACAGAAAGTTGAAAAGGGAGAAGGATTCCGTTTCGGGCGTTTCCTTCAAATAAGTAACGCTCGAAGAGATGGCTCAGGCAAGAAAGCCGTACAATAAAGACCATCCAATGTAAATTGATTGATCGACTGATTCGGCCACTCCGATTTGCAAAATCTGCTTTCTGATCATTTTTTGCACGCACGACAGTACACTTTCAGACAGTTTCTCTTTATGTTCTGCGGTCACCTTGAACCTTGACCAGTATGTCACCGAGGCGGATGAGTTCAAACCAATCGACAAGGCTGTAATGCAGTGCACGATTGACGTGAACGACCCACTGGAGGATGACGAGGAAGCGGCGAAAACAGTAGAGGCGTTCGAGAAGTCGAGAGCTTGTTTTGAGACTACAAGCGATATCCATGTTTCATACATACGTTGCAGCTTGTCACAAAGCCGTTTAAGGATAGCGAGCCAATCAAAGCAGTAATGACGAATGTATGCAGTCTCGTCACGAATTCCAATTTATCGAGTATTGCAACACCCGAGCTGATACGTCGTACGGGAGTGAAGCTAACTGGAGAGAATGAGACTCGTTGGTCAAGCACTGTGATGATGACTAAGGGATTGGCCAGAGTTCAGGCTGCAGTCGAGTCGATGATTGTGGTGGAGAAGATCGTGAAAGCCGATAATCTGACTGAAGGAGAATGGCGCGTGTTGGAAGGAGTGGTCACGTTCCTCAGGAAGTTCAAGCTGGTAAGAATCGCCTCTGATGCGAAAGGGCTGACCATACCACTATGTGATAGCGCCGGACGAACCCGCGCCAGAATTGATCTGTGCACCCGGACAAGATGCCTCGGGCACTGCATGATCGATGTAGCACGACGGACGGGCACTCCATACGCTCATTAATATTGCGACTGGAGTACCAGCTTGCGGGCATAGTATATTGAAATCTGAATTGCTGTCGAAAGCTAGATTCCGATTAGTCGTAATCGTCAGTTCCAACGACAAACTACCGGCAATTTGAATTACGGCTACGCGAAGGATTCTGATTAATCGTAATTGTAAATCGAACTGCAAAAGTCGTATCGGAACAACACTGCGTATTCTTGCCAGCGCTACAGTTCCTCACATACATGAGCTGCCACAGTGTACGACAAAATTAACGTTAGAATTGGGCTTAATACTGCAGCTAGAGATTGTTTACGACTCGGCCAATGAGAATTATATCTTGCTGCATGCGCAAATTTCATTGGCTCCATCCATCTGGCTCCATCCATCTGGCTCCATCCAACACCCATTGTCAACGGTTTATTTTGTCGTACACTATAAAGGGGCCCTTGCCGGAACGTTAAACACACTGATTGAGCGATTGATTGATCACGTTCCGTTAACAAATAGGTAGGACCGATGTGGTGTACGTCATACGTTGGTGATATACAGTACGTAATGTGATGTAATCTACAAACAAAACTCAAGATGAGCTCTTCATTCAATCAAGGGATCCGGGCAACAAAAGAAAACCGTCTCGCCAAACACAAGCAACCGCTGGGCTGCAAAAAGCGTGAATGACATGGTTTGAACCGGGAGTCTGTGTGTGGAAGTCTACACCACGTACACGTTACCAACTGTTTAATAATGACTAATCAAACGCCATTTTCGACAGCTTACAGTTTTGGCAGGCCATGTGCAAGTGGAGGCCCCCTTTAGCAGCTCATCACTGCTTCCTCAGGTTTTCTGGAATCCTTCTTCTTGCACTGCTAAACGTCTCGGGGAATCTGTATGTGGCAGACTTGTCTCAAGAAGGATACTTAATCGTATAGTAGGTCGCTAGTGTTAGTGTTCTGAAACGAATTTCGAATCTCAGTCCGGAGGGACATTGTATCATCGTTCTGGATTCGCCGTTGCGGCTAATCAGCCATTATTCTCTGCCCCGCTGCCATCTGATCGTTTCTCAGAATGTCCAGGGTGAACGAGATGATCCTGCGATTCGTGGATTACGACGATTATGGCGATACCAGTAAGCGATAAAAGTTCACTCCTGCATAGCGTTGCTGTACAACAGGTTAGATAACAGCGATGACTGATCTACAGGTAAAGAGAGTGTCACCGGCTTCTTCCAAAGCATCGGAGTGTTGAACGCTGCATTCCAGAAACGTATCAACCAGCTGACGTCTATTCATCCCTGCGTTCCACTTGGCGCAACACTACAAGAATACATTAAGCATCAGCAAGAGTAAGAGTATCTGGTTCGAATCATGCGAAAATGTTATTGCTATTCAGTAACCATTGTTGACCGGAAGTCAGTGGTGTAACTCCGTGTGCTTGTTTGCAGCTTGGAGGACAAGTATGGGGTATTCATCGAGCAACGGACAGTAAGACTCCCGGACAGGCAGCACACCATACATCCAGATGCATCGTCACAATCCCAAGCCTCATCAGCGCCGGTGAAATCTTCAGCAGTAACTTCCGGAAGCGAAACTCCTCCTGCCACCACCAACAGCTCAAAGTTCACAGGCTTCAATATGGATGCTTTCAAGTCTAGCAAAAGTTCGAGCTCCGCTGATGTTTCTCCTCCTCCAAGCGACCCTCCCGTGTCAAGCAAGAAAAGGAGAGCAGAAGATGACGATGGTCGATCGAGGAAAACTGTGACGGAACCTGAATCTATGAGCAGCCAGAAAGGAGGTTCGTACTAAATTGTCTGCCTGTTGAATATTGGCTTTTTAGGGTGATCCTTTTTAGATAAGGAAGAAGTTTCGAAGGGTTTGAGCAGTGGTCGTTCACTGACGCAGAATGCCAGCGGATTCTTCTCCGTCAAACCCAGACCATCATCTTCCAGCTCGACGCAAGGAGACTCCGACAAGTCTGGTGAGGAGCCAAAAGAGTCAGTTTTTGCAGGCTTCGGAGGATTATCGCAGAACTCTTCTTCCGCGGACAAGCCGGCTGCTCCCGCGCTCAACTTCGGCTCGCTTTTCGGTAGCGGTGGATCGTCTTTTCCGTCCACGTCTACCTCGAACAGTACGAGCACATCCAAAGATTCTTTGTCTACCGCCCCTGCCTTTCCTTCGTTCTTCGGCTCTTTGAACAAAGACTCTTCCGAGACAAACAAAGACACAAACAGCACTGAATCAACTAACAAGACTGGCTTCACTGGTTTTGCAGGTTTCTCTTCGGTTGCTGGGTCTTCTTCTGGTTTCTCCTTAGGAGGCTTCAAGTTCGGTGAGATGAGTAAGGTTCCAACGGCGAATGCAGCAGCGGAGGATGAAGACAATGACGACGAGGGAGGAGTTGACAAAGATGAAGTGGATGTGGTACCAGTCGTTCCTGTGGAAGACCAGGAAGTAGCCGAGCCTGACGCGTTGGTGTCCAAGAAGTGCAGGGTTCTTTACTTGGATGACGGTGCCTGGAAGACTCGGGGAACTGGTACGGCTCACTTGAAGTCCATTGATGATAACGCAGTGCAGCTGATTGTGCGAGCGGCGACTTCGTTGGGCGCTGTGCTGTTGAATGCGCGAGTTGGGAAGGATACCAGGATTACTCGCAACAGTCGGAAAGGCAAAGGATCTAACAGTGAGTCGGTGGATATTTTCTGCCTACCAAATCCAGTCTTCAAAGGTGTGAAAGAAGATAAACCTTACCAATTTGTGCTCAAGTTCAAGGACGAGAAGGAAGCGAACGAGTTCTATGGAGTGGTGGAGAGCGTCAGGAAGTGAATGCATTTTTGTGTTGGACTGCAGTTGTACCGATAACTTATTGCATTTAGTAACTATTGCTTCTTTGTATTTTCTACCTAATATAGACTCTTGCTTGGTTCTTGTTATCTACAAAGCTGGGGCTTGATTGCCGCTCGAGTTTTCAGTAGATTTTTTGGTGTACTGGTCTCTCACTGCGCCACCAGGGAAAATCGTTTTGATCAGTCTGATTTGTTTTAGATACCGGCGCCGTACCGTAAAGCCTCATTCGTCCATCTCTCACTAGGCTTGCAAAGGGGTTTTTTGTCGGGAGTGCTTTCGTGATCCTCTTGAAGTTCGAGTCTCCAAATCGATAGGAAGGAATCTCCCGCTAGCTCCAAATCCGCTGTTACCGCCATATGACATACCACGTAATGTGATGTTACGGATTGTTAGTTTGTTACTCGTTACTGGTCCAATCCCACACGCCTCGAATCGATATTCACCCTGTAGTCGGACAAGGTTGGTGCGCAGCGAAATTTAATCAGCGCTGCATCAAGAGGATTTCAAGCCGCGGACCGTATTCTGGTGCAAGTCACAGAAGCGCACGTGCGTGCGTGAGACTCGGACCAGAGCCAACTCGACGTCGACTCAACACACGATTCCTCGGTATACGGAGCGGGTGGTTGATTGATAGCGATCCGCTTGATTCAGCGATCGGGAGTTCTTCGCAAGCCTGCTTTGCGATTTCCTGTAATCCAGAATTTCTTCCAAGGAGTTCCGAGGCTTACATCGTGGTTATCCATCATCATCGTACTTGTTGGGCGATCTTTGGAACAGAATGGTAAGTGGATACTTGTTATAGGGTTCCATTGAACGTGTGCCGGTACGAATGGATCGTGTTTTTAGGGTATCGACATCTGCCACAAGTTTGACCGGAAGGCCGTCAGGAAAGCTCCGCGAAGTAACGATGTTTACCTGCGCCTGATCGTTAAGGTATGGCCAAGCACCTCCAAGTGAGAAACCCGCTAAAGTAAGAAGTTTCAGGACAATTGTCTTTGCAGCTGTACCGTTTCTTGGCCCGTCGCACCGGAGCCAAGTTCAACAAGATCATTCTCAAACGCTTATGCATGAGCCGAACCAACAGGCCTCCGATATCCATTTCCAAACTGGTGAGTTTTCTAAGGGTCTTCTGTGGTTGATCACTAGTCTTCTAATGCTTGATTTTCTTTTGCCTCTAGAGCACACAGATGAGCAAGATCGGTAGAGCGGACAAGATCGCTGTCGTAGTGGGCACCGTCACAGACGACAAACGCATTCACAATATCCCCAAGCTCAGAGTCTGTGCGCTGAACTTCACCGAGAACGCCAGAGCACGAATCCTGAAGAACGGTGGAGAAATTATGACTTTCGACCAGCTGGCAACGAAAGCTCCATTGGGCGAACATACCCAACTCTTACAAGGTGTGTAATTGTGTAGCTTACTTTCGAGCTGATGTTGATTGATTGGTCGTATTCGCTTGAATGGGCCGGTGAGCGTATTCTGAATCTCTTTGTTTTTCAGGAGCCCGTCATGCTCGTGAAGTATACCGTCACTTCGGCAAGGCTCCCGGTGTTCCTGGAAGTCATACAAAGTATGTTCTGTGTTGGTCTTGTGGGAATATCTTATGGTAATGGTTAACGACTGTTTCATCCGTTTCTTCCTTGATAGGCCCTACGTGATTTCGAAGGGACGAAAGTTTGAACGTGCCCGTGGTCGCAGGAAGACGTGCGGTTTCAAGGTTTAGATGGGTTTTGCAGGGACGTGTTTCACTATCGTCGCGAAACTGTACATCGATTGACTATCTTCTTGAGCGCAGTTTGATTTCAACAAGACGTATCATCTGCTCTTTTCCAGCTTCGATAAGTTTGATCGTAGTAGCGGGTACCGGGGTTGGATTCTCGTCTTCATAATTATTTACCAGGTGTAAGGTTCGGATGAACGGTAAATATTTTGAATGCGAACTGTGGTTACTTTCGATATGAATTTGAACGCAGGAACCAGGCTGAACGACTCGGGCTTGGCTGGGTCAGTCCGAGCTCATGGATAGCAGTCCCTGAATACCAAATGAGTCGAGCTTCGGCGAACCATTCGAATTTGCTTCAACTACTGAGGAGCTTGGAGTCTAAATTAGCGATGTAGGAACGATTACAGTCTGTCTAATCCAGGATGTCGTCGCAGTAGCGCCATTGAACGACTGTTTTAATCGAGTCCAGTTCTGCAACAGGCAGTGCTTTATTTCTTAAATGGAGAACAAGCTTCTTGTTTTAGTATTTTGCTGTAAGGCGGGGTAGTTCAGAAATCAGCATGCTGACTGTTGGCTAATTTGTCAGCAATGAACAATGACCATCCCGTTTCCGGTTCCACAGTTGATACGTTCGTACTTGTACTGCTGTACAACCACGAAGGATAGCGCATTTGGCAGGCGACTTTGTGGTTGCAGTAGAACGATGGTGATCGGCAGCTTGACGCATCGAAGCCACCTCTTGGCTTGCCATAACTTTCTGTTGCACAGCTGACGAGGTGGGCCACTTCGGCCCAGTTGGCAGTTTGCTGTGTTTTACTTTAATTACGAATTTTACAGTGCTCCAGTTTGGCCTTATGAGCTGTGCTGTCCTGGGGTTATCCACAGGAGCGTGACGGACTGAAGTTTGGTATCTTTTGCTCGAAAGAAATGGATGAGGAGCACATCGGGGAGTTCGATGCAGAGGAGCATCGCGATGAGCTATACACCTGGGTAAGTGATTTTGTGCTGATTGATGCCCACTTCTTCGCTCTTGCGGGTTAACCGGAACTCGAAGATGAGACTCAAAGAATACTTTTACGGAGCAACAATGAAGATCTGGTATAGTAATGGGATTGGTTTTAGTTCCAAACACTGGATTTGCCGACCCACGCGCAATCTATCCTTGACTTGATCAGCGGGAATGCTCTTGCGGAAGCTCTTCTCCATTTGTACGTACCTATCGACAGCCACTTGCTCATCCCTCTCGTAACAAGATCATATAGGATGAGCTTCACGATCTATTTGCAGGGATCAAGCGTATTTTAGCGGAATAGAAGACTGGATCGCTGAGAATGTACCGTATATATCACTATTCACGCGAACTTGAGTTGCAGATTCTTTCAAGTCAGTTAAGCGCAGTTAATTTAGATTGGTTTGCCCTACAGAGATTTGCCGTAAACGATCTTCAGGAACGAATGGTCGAATATATCGAAACTAAACACAGTTCGGCCACCGAAGAGGCGAGGAGGGCAAAATCCGGGTTCAACGAGCGATTCCAAGCTGATCGTAAGTTTACGCGCCGGCTGTCGTTATTCGTGGATCCATACGACGAAGAAGAACTTATTTTCTTGTGGTTCGCAGTTGACGAAAACTCGTTCAACGCAGTGGTCGGAAGGTTACTGCAGCTGGTCTTGGTTTGTGCGGTACTATGTCCGAACAAAGAAGGTACTTCAAAGGTTTCTCTGTCATTCCCATTTGACCGCTGACCAGTTTCTCATTACGTTTTTCATTCTAGAGTACATTAACAGAATGCGTGATTTGCCTTCTTCCGTGGCAGTAGTAATCTCGAGAGCGATTCTCCAGTTACTTCCCGTTCAGCGCCATTCGGATGATGTGGTCCTTCAGCAGCACAACCATGCCTTGACAAATGGTGACACTTGGTGCGCGAACTGCTCAACTCTCGATACGGAAGTCAGTTATACAGTACTGTGAACTACCTTGGAAAGTATTCCGGGTTCCAACTGAGAGAGCCAGATTTTCTTCTCTTCAGGTTAACCAGTTAGTGTCGGAAAGGAAGAAGCTACTCGATGAAACCGCCCAGTTGCGTACTCGGCTGGACGCCATAATGGATGTGAATAATGAAAGGTACGAGCAATCCACCCATCTTTTTCCCGTCTTTTCGTGGAGCTGTGATCCTGGATTGTGGTTTCCACATGTTGCAGTTCGCCGCTGAACAAGAGAGTAGAGTCGCTACAGAAGGAAGCGAACGCCGCGAAAGAGGCCTTGAGCCGGATGGAAACGTCAAGAGATGAATATCGCGTGAAGTGCAACGAACTTCAGAGTCAACTGGGAGCAGCCATGATTGACAGCGAACAGCTCAAGCGGAAACTGGCTGACATGGACGATTTGAAAGATGAGCTGGATGAATGGAAGCAAACGGTCACGCAACTTCGCAAGTACGAGACCGAAGCGAAACTGTACAAGAAGAAAATAGGTGCGCTCACCCTGCTCTAATTTATGGAAATGATAGGGAAATCAGCATCTCAGTATACCCCTGGTGCTTCCTTCCAGATGAGATGGGCGACTTGCGAAGTCAGATCAAGCTAGTCGAAGCACGCAACGTCGAACTTATGAAACAGAACCTGGAACTAAAACAGGTAAAGATTCAAATAGTTATGCCAACTGTCAAATGTGTTCTGTAAGGATAATATCTTAGGAGAACGAAGCACTGGCTTCGCTGCAGAATGATCTGGGAGACCAGACAGTAGCTTTAGAAACAAGGGATGAGGAACTGAAGCTTAGCGTGAGGCGCTATGAGAATGCCGAAATGGAAATCAGCGAACTGCGAAGACAGGTCGCCGAATTATCAAGGCGCAACAAGGTGAATTCTACGAACCAGCCTTAATGTCGAGAAACGCTGTAATCATAGAAATTGTTAAGTGATCAAATATCTTTTCCTCAGGGTATGGAAGTGGAGAAGCATGGCGTCACGAATGGAGGCCTGGACGATGCGCACGTTCAGGAAGTTCCACTTCAGCAAAGCTTATCGTTCGAGTTGGAACCCGAATCGTTCAAGTAACATCTCGCTGCACCTACAGCAGCTCTGTTTTGTAGTATGTGAACTGGTGTAATTAGGCTTTTGTGTTGTTTTAGAGAGGAAATACTGCGGCGGGATATCGAAATCGCCAAACTTTCTCAGAAGCTTACCGATCAAGACAAGCAGCTACAGGAACTCACGAAGGCTCAAGCAGACAGGCTACTCATTCCCGCTCCTGTCCAAGATTCCAGCAAGGTTTCAATGCTTTCCGGATCGCCTGATACCGCAGCTGATTCAAGCACCAGTCAGCGCGATGCTCAAGTGCAGTCCTTGCAGGTAAGAACAAGTCCATAACGCACACTTGGCGAAACATGAAAATTATGATAGTACGAAATGTATACTTGTGGATTATTGAGCTAGTCAGAGAGGTGTTCGTTTGCAGAAAGAGTTAGATGATTTGAAAAGATTATACACGCATCAGCAGAAGCTTATGACTGCGGCATGGTACCGAACGGTAAGTAGAAATAGCTTCGCTCTTCGTACTTTAGCTCAGGGTTCCTTTCTTATGGTGTAGACCCTAAAGCTAGAACAGCAGTCGTTTGCATCCCGACTGGCGAACGTATCAAGTGCTGGAAGACCCACGTCTTTCTTAGAAGAACAGCGCAGAGCCACAAACCCTCCAGTTGTGAGCTCACTTCGAACTCAAAACAGCGCTCAGGCAGCTCCTTCCCGGACAAACTCCAGGTCTTTCCTCCGTTGATTTCATTAGTTCAGGTTCTTTTAGCCAAAGTGATTTCACCTTTTAGACGGATGACAGGGATAGCTTTTCCAAATGCTCCGAAGGTTAGATTCTTTTACCCAACCAAAGTGTGATTTTTTAGTATTTGTTGCTGTTTTACTATTTGATTCGTCTACTCTTTTTCCACTTAGATTAGCGAAACTACGTCGAGAAACGTTAAAAAAAATTAGATCATAGTTGCTGAAACTACAAAATGCTTACAAATTTGTCGTACGAAAACTTTCAAACTCCAAATTATTCATAATCGAAGGTACGGACTGATTGACAGAAAACTTTGGTCCTCTGAATACTGGCGTATTCATGGCCGAGCCTCGTAGCAGTGGTGACGGTGGAACTGCCATCGTTCCGCTTGTCATAGTCTGTGTCCCCGCCGGCTGACGCCGCGGGAAACTCGAGCCGAACTTCGCGCTAAATGCCGGCGAGTTCGGTACTCCACCAAAGCTAAACTGCGGTAATGGTAGAATCGGGACGAAACCATTGCTAATGTGGGTACTGCCCGTGTTGTTGCTTTGTGAGTTAGGTCCGCTACTGCTATGCTGGCTAGCTGTACTTCGACTACGACCGCTACCGTGATCTTGGTTAGATGAGACTGTAAGCCCAGGTCGGACCGCTTCCCAGCTTTTGAGACGCTGGTGGAGTTCTTTGAAACTCGGTCGTCTAACTGGGTTCTCGTGCCAGCATTCGACCATGAGAGCGTAGATGTTGGCCGAGCAGTCTTCAGGTTGGGCGAGAAGGTGTCGCGTTCGAATCATCTCGAGGATCTCCTGGTGACTGAAGCCAAAGTAGGGCTGCATACCTTGGGTCCAGATCTCCCACATCAGGACACCGAAGGACCAGACGCTGGAGTGAAGGGTCGACTGACCATAGTTGATGGCTTCGGGCGCCATCCAACGTATCGGGATAGTCGCGTTTCCCACCCTAGAAAGGTGCACGGTAACACATACCCTTCCAAGCGGAAGCTCAACAACGACACTCGACTAGAATGTTTTCCCAAGTGGCGCACGCTTTCACTGGTTTAACTGACCACGTACGCTACTTGGGAAACATCTTCTCGAATTTTCTAGCCGCGCCCTCTCGGCCATAAAAAGGTGCGCCACTTGGGGGAAAGATCTCTCCGAGCCTATCTTCCTCCTTCCTTTGGTTTCAACCGGCTTGTACCGTAGTACTGTACCTGGAATAGTCCATAGGATAGCGACTAGGACCAACACCATGGTCTGCCACTTTGATCTGCCCATTGTCGAAGACCCAGCAGTTTTTGGTCGCCACGTCTCGATGGACGAACAGGTTAGCTGCTAGGTACTCGAGCCCGGCCGCGACCTGAGTCGCCATCTGCAAATACGTTACCGAGGAGTGGCAGTCCACGTTCGACTTGTCGCTTTTCCAGTTGGGACTGCTGCAGAGACAAAATAATACAAATCAACTTTCATACAGATTCCTGTCCCGATTTTAGGACCATATGACGTACTGATCAGCCATGGCTTCGAGGTACTCATGAAGGTCTCCACAGGTCGAGTGTTCGAAGAGCAACGCGAAAGGTTCGTTTCCTTGATGCGAGCCGACAAGCGCTGAGACATTCGGGTGGCGATAGTCGGACCACTGAGCTAACTGAAAATCATTACGGACAATTTCAAAGACATGCCGTATATCATGGGGCATAAGTTGAATTGGTACCTCTCGCAGAAAGTCTTGCTTCAGCTTAGCCCCGCCGCCTTCGCGAGCCATCCGAATAATGACAGGCCGGATGCCACCATCTGTCATCAAGTCGCCGGCGTAGACCTTACCAAAGGCACCGTCACCCAGCACATCCAGGAACCTCAGGTTGTTCATTTGGACTTCAGGTACATGCCCATGGATTTGGTATTTTGGGATCAGGGCGTTCAGCTCCAGAGGGTTTGCTTTGATGTTAGCCTTGAAGGCTGACTTGGACTGCTTCTTGGCCATTCGACGACGTATGCAAATGCATAACGAGACTATGGCAATCAACAAGAGCAACGCAGCTCCGCTAGCCGCGATCAGCACCAGATTGTTCATCATGTTGTCCGGTGGTGGCGCTAGAAGAGAAAATATCGGATGAGAACACACCAACAGCAAATACTTTGATTTTAAGGTTTAATATTTTGGTATTATTCTTTAGATTAATTTTGTACATACTTACTGCACTGTGCAATATGACACTTTTCCGGCACTTCAGTCTTGGCATTATAACACCACGGTTTGACCATGTTACCATTAGGATTGCGGCAATAGTTGTGATGAGCCATGTCAGGGTAATGAACGCCGTCCCACTTCCGACATTCTTCCCCAGACTCTGTCATTTTCTGAACACCAGTGTAGCCTTGCCCATTACCCTCGTAACACTCTTCTCTCGTTAGCTTTTCAGCCCTAGTGGGAGCCCGTAAGCCCAACCGAATACACCTCCGGTGCTCGACGGAGCTTGTTGGAGGTAGGTCGGCGCAATCAGGCGTGAACTCTTTGAGGACGGGGTGCTGGTTGGCCACCGCATACTCTTTCCGACAGATTTCTGTCTCTAATAGCTCGCATTCATCCCGACACAGCTGCCTATAATTGGAAGAAAAAAACTGTCAACATCGACACCCGAGTTTCGCCATAAAGGTGCAGATATTCTTGCCATCAAGCACCTGCATACAGCGAACCACGCATCCTTCGTGAGCATGGGTATGCAGGTACGTGAAACCAGATGGTAAAAAGTATACTGGCTATCAGAAATCTGCATACATCGACCCGCACACATATCATGCACTTTCGGTATGCAGGTCCGTGAAAAATTAGCTAGTGTGCATGTTGAGTTTCCACAAAACCTTGAGAAAGATCTAGTGGAAAGTATTACCTTCTAATCTTTGTATCTCTGGCCTCGGGTCTGCTACCGTGTTCATCACAGACAGGCAACATGTGGTAGCACAAAGACGGAACTGCGTATTCCGCGCATTGGGTGGACAGGTCGGTCTGTTTGGGCACCAACGAGAAGGCGGCCATGAGACCTTCCTCGATTTGTGCGATGGACTGCGTGCCAGAGGTAAAGACTGTGGTGTTCTGGAGGAACTTGGCGCAGGCTGTTCCTTTGTATGGCTGACACGTGCCGGGACCTTTCAAGTTGGGTGCGCGAATCGACGAGGCACCGGGAACCAGCGACATTGGGTCCTCAACGTCTTCGTCGATGTGGGTGACATCGCCGACTGTATAGTCAGCGGTATCTTCGAGCTCCTCAATCTCCAGTGGAGTGGAAGATCGTCCCGGCACTGAAACCATAGCCGACTTAACAGTAATCTTCAGCTCTAACGAGAGGAGCGGAAGACAACTAGTGAAGAACTTACCCATAAGAACTTTGAGAATGCCGGTTGTTTCCACTTTGTCAAATCCATTCGATGCTTCACAGCGATAATAACCTATTACAAACGAATAGGTACAAAACTTTAGTTACTGTATCTTCTTATACGGCTCACAAGTTTCCTTACCGGTATCCGGAACGTCCAAATTCCTAATGCGAATCCTAAGCGAAGGCAAAAGTTTTCAGATGACAGTGTAAGGTTCTCGATGAGATGCGAGAGACGTACTTTGATCCATCGTGTTCTTTACGAATAGTCACTCGGCCTCGTCGTTCGGCCTCCAGCGGAGCTTCGTTCTTGAACCAGCGGACCTTGGGCTTGGGGTGGCCTTTAACGTGACATTTCAGTCTGACCTCCTTGCCCGAATTAACAGTGATATTTGGCAAGGGCTCGACAATATGGAGGAAATCTATTGAAAGAAAGAGTGAACGTGACTTTGTCGTATCGGGTTACGTGAGAAGGTATACAGCCATACTTGAACTCCGTGTTGTTGTTATCAAAGCCTCCTCCGCTTCCGTCGAAGGCATCGTTGTCTCTGCTGGTGTCGTCACAACATCCGCATCAAGTGGATCGTTTGCATTGCCCAAATCCCTGCAAAGAAAGATGCACAATAAGACCATCGTGCGTTTGTTATTTCTAACTGTGAGAAGCGCAAGCAGATCACGTTTCCCACTTCAAACATATTTTTCACTTTACTTTCACAGACGTGCTGCAGTATAAAAGACCAAACATCTTTAAGATGGAAAGCACAACAATGGTTCCCAAGGAGGACGTATTTCAAACTCGATCCGTTCACCAAAGACAGCAAATTTTTTTGGTCAGTTTCTCCATACACCTGAGTCAGATTTCATGGAATGAAATAAAAATGCTGAAAATCAAATGAAAATGGGACGTCGGCAAATGAAGTCACCCAAATCGTTTTCCGAAGTGGCGCAAATTCCCAGCCAATAACAATGAAACTTTGCGTCACATGAGATGACGATCAGGGTGGAATCATTCATTCACGTCCCAAATATGGTTTTCACAGATAATAAAGGTGAACTGAATATCGGGATGGAAACATCGAACGTAACTGGGTTAGTAACGGTACTCTTCCCTGATTGTACGGGTTGACGAGGAAATGGGCGAAGTCAATTTCTTCCTCTCAGAGTCACGCCATACATTATCATGTTTCCTGGTCCTCCACTTAGAAGTATGCGTATAATTAAATTTTGATGCCCATGTTTGTCATGTTAGGGAAGAATATGTCTTCAGCGGATGTCACAGCCATCGTTTCCGCCTGATCGAATTCTAATAGGTTATCTTTGTCCGGGCACAGAGGACTCTACCCCATCAAAAGGTCTTGCTCCTACAAAGGATGATTATGCGCATCAGTCATCGGGCACGTGTTGTGTTCGAGCGAAGGGGTGAAAGGATGAAGAAATTAGGCCAATTTTCTTCCTGAACAGCTCTATATGCACATACATGCAGGCTGTTAACCAGGTAAGTGCAGTGGGAAAGAGGAACTTGTATGAAAGTGGGTGCAATTTGTCCCGGGAATTTTCTGCTCGGTGGGTGAGCCTGGAATGCTTTTCTCTTCAAGGCTCATCTGTGCATGGATGTCTGGAGAGGCCTTCTGGGTTTATGATTCGGACAGGAAGGCAACATAAATGGAGAAACGACACCGGACAGGAAATTAATTTTCATTTGACCGGATTCTTGCTCTTGCAAGAGCCATTATGCAAAATGCCCCTACCCGCCGTGACATTAGAGCTTTCTCAAACAGCGGAAGGCTGAGGATCACTTACGATGATATGCTGACTGACTCTTCGTCGGCCATGTCCACTTCCCTCTAAACGACTGGTGAAACTGGGCGATCGAGCGATTGCTGATGCGACCGATACGCAGAGACGAACCCGTGCAGTCTTTGTGTTTCCCGGCAGTTGAACGATTTTGATCCGATCGCTTGAAAGCCTTGGAGGAAGCTTTATGAATATTCAGCGGCAATCAGCAAGCCTGAAAGTAAACAAGAGATAAATTTTACATGTGTCACTTTTGTCACCGAAAATTTAAAAGAAGCCTCAGAGAACTCTTCAAAAAATTCGAACGTAATTTTCGCCCACTTATGACGGCGCACCATTATAGCGGTTGACATTCTCATTCTAATAGCATTCCCGACAAAATAGGCGCTTGAATAGAAGAAAAATAGCCCGAGCGGAATAACTCCATTACGCGCTTTCGTTTTTAAGTCAATAAACGCACCATGTGCGGTCGACACAGCCACATATCCCATCAGCAAATGCCCCGCAAATATTTTCACACTTTTCGTGCCACAGTTTCAACTGGTGAAATGGAAGGAAGAAAGATCCATCAATTATTCAAGAACGGACATTCAAAGAGACTACCCTGCAGCTATACGGCTTGTTTTTCCTTTCACAATGAACTGCGCCACTAAACCGTCACGTCGACTGGCCATATCGAACACAGCCAGTGGTCCGATAAGCCGAAAAATCCACAAACGGAAGCAAATGCCTATAGTCCAGTTGGACAAGTTTGACACTGGATTGTGGACAAGTATTTTGTACTAGTGCTCCTAACCTTCACGTGCGACTGCCATTTGCACAATGAGCCGTCACTGGAGCAACGAGGATAAACTACTGGGCAGTCAGCAACTTGCCTCGATTCGATGTTTGTCTTACTAAGTGCTCTTGTGTGGAGCACGGGCAGTTGCAAGGCTAAGAGACTGTTATAACAGTCAGATAATTACCGGGATCCTGAGCCTATATTGGCTACTGGTTATCTTTCTAGCTCCCTTGACAGTGCATGTCCGTTTACTGACAGGCAGTCGTCCAGAGTCCATCATTATCACCTAAACCACATGACGATAATTAGGCTACTCATAATCATCGACAATTAGTGGTCTATCCTCGACAGGCCAATGGGCGCTTCGTCCAGCGAACCTAGAACTAAAGTCGACGGGACTAACTTCGAGGAGTTCGGGCATATTTCGAGGAACCGGAGATCCCGCGTGCCTTCGAATAAGACGACGGACACTATTTATCGATAAATTACAAGGCATAGTTAGCACAGGATTCCTCAACATACAGTACAATATGTGTCAAGTCCAGGAATCCCGGTTTGAATTAGATCCCCTTTTAAAAGCGATACGTCTTTTAACTGTCCAGTTTGATTCAGAAGGGTTTAATTCAAGCCCCAAACGAAATGAAGTAAAATGAGGTTAATCACCGATCATCTGTCCAACATGCAGGCTCAATCACGACGAGGACATAGATCATTGGGGCCTTTAGGTATTCTTAGTACTTCCATGGATTCGATGGTACTAGAGCCCCGATTTGAAAACCATAATCTTACCTAGCGGAACCACGGACAGATTATTTGGAAAAGCCGATAAAGCGGAAGTATATTAGCAGTACATAAGGGACCCAATAAAACGCGGTCCTCGAGAAAAAAGCATCAGTCGCACAGATAATATAGATTCGAGATTTTTCCAATTTCATCAGGGTCTCAACGTCGATTCAGCGACATGTAATAAAGTACAAGAAAGAGTCTTTGAAAGTCATAAAGAGTCCCACAACAACACCTAGTTGCACTGGGGGAACAACGCCTGGTCGGTCTTTAGCGTGCCTGGCGAGCGGGATGAATGCATCAAAGGGATTGGAGTCAAAGCCCATTGCGACTGCGCGGGACAAAGACTGTGCCTGTCATTACAGCAGGGAGCAAGCCGTAGGTCCCCGGCTTGTCTCGCTGATCGCCAAGCCGGGATCCTTGCCATGTCGACAAGATTGCCTCCCCCCGAGCGACTACATGATTAGGATCAATGGTCTGCGACGTAACCAATCTCAAACTCAATTTTCAGTTACGCCTATCGTTAACCATCCTTGCTTGGCGTCTTCAGCACACACGTCTGGACATCGATATATGTAAAAGGATCCAGACAAATTAAATCTGACAGCGGAAATTTTAAACTAATATAAGATTGATACCAATACAATGGCTTGTGGGACGGATAAAAACATTTCCGGCAACCCCGATTAGTCCGTTGGCCGCCCGAGGACTTAGCGCAAAAGAGTGCGGTGCACTTTAACCTAATCCTCGGATCTTCCCAAATCCTTTCGGACGGGACGCTGCATTCTATATTCTGCAAAATCCAAAGTCGGATCGAGGGTTCAGGACGTTCTGTGCCAGCAGCCTACACAGGTTCCTGCTAACATGGCATTGAGTTGGAAGTATACAGTGCTTTTTCTCCCAAGCTTTATTAGTCCAACGCGCGCACTGCTTCGAAATGACCCCTCAAAATATTCCGCTAGATTAAACTAGATTTCTCGTAAATGCTGAAAGATTTCAAGGACTATCTCCATGCATCTTGCCGCGAAGAAAGTGAAAAATACAAAAAGTAACGACTGCTAAATTGGCCCGTTAAACTTCATGCAGCCATTAACTAATTAAGTAGAGTGACAAGCCCCGGCCATCAGAAAATCGCGAAGTTTTTCACGTCTGTCAGATTGATATTTGAAGATGGATGCTCGAAAGATTTTGCGGTATTTCGAAAATTTATTCTTTGCGAACGAAGATGCCCTAACTGCCGTCAAACCATCTGGTCTCCCAAGATGCTGCGACTCAGAAACAACTGGAGAGAAAATATCTGTGCTCAATATGAATATTATCGCCAATAATTCCTCAGAGACCTGTCCTCAAAACCCAAGTTCGTCGACGATAGCTAATGTTGCGTTTTACTTCGAACAAAAATGTTTTCCGCAGATGCTTTCTCTTCCTTCTCAACTCACTCAAAGTTATTACCCACAAGTCGAAGTGGATTTGGCACACAGGCCGACTTTCTTCCAGACAAATTGATGGAACAGCGGTAGCTTCTGACAAGGTAAATAATTTGCTAAAAGCCCCCGCTGCCCACTGCGTGCTTGTCCTGCTTCTAGGTCTTGTCTTTCACATTAGACCCATTGATTTTGTTTAAGATTGCTCACTCGGTCAGTAGGAGAAGATCAATGGTTGCGAGCGTTGCATCACGGACCGAGAACATCTTCAACTAGTCGATCATATCGAGCGGAGCATGCATCATTAAACCTGAAAGGGACAAGAAGTGATTATCGAGACACTCTCTCGAAATGAAACCAGAGTGCCTAGAGAAAGTTCCTTCTCCAGAGAAACCCAACTTGTTGGTTTTGGGGATCCCATTGCTCGATCTGTTGCATCATAATTACGAGGAAGTAGGTCGAGAGTGTTGTCTGTGACGGCACAAGCACAAGTCAAAATGGGCAGGTGAATCGGGGAACATGTTTGAATGGTTGACGAGATCCACAAGGAACCCACACTGAATATGGGACGTCAGAAAACGAATACGCCTAGATCGTTCTCCGAAGTGGCCCACGTTCTCTACCAATAACAATAAGAATGTGCGTCACTTGAAATAACGGTCTGGAGGAAACCATTTCCCGGCATTAAATATTACGCGATGACTGTTTGTTTTACAGGACGATCGTGGTGAAAAGGAACGGTCGCGAACGAAGGCCCAAAATAAATAGGTAATCATAAGGCTAACAGGCTTGATCTACTTTTCGCGCTTTAAATTTCATCAAAGGATTATTGGGATCAAGTCGATGAGAAACCCGAGATGCCTGTCAAGCCATGGTTTACAGAAAGCTTCTTGAGTAGAAAAGCCACAGAAGCGAAAAACCTTCTGTTTTGATTTCATCACGCTATGGTAGCGTAGAAAAAACTCGCCCAAGTGGAGCAGACCATGTCGATATCCCGAGCAAGACCACTAGAATGCCGACCATCTGCTCTTCGTCACGCATACCACTCCAAAGCTCTCAACGGATCGGCGAAACTAGGCTAAGGCGGTATTCCATAAAAAGCAACCGCCATTATGCTTCGGCAGAGTTACGCAAAGCTCTGCACAACAAAATACCGCATGCTAACTGGAAGCCTTATTTTCGCTCCAGACACCCAATTATCAAATTTTTCTGCCCTAATAACAATCCAAGATGACAAAAACAAAAAAACCACTGGCGCACCACGACCAGTATACTAATTAAGTAGCGTGATGCGCCACTGCACGGAAGCATAGCGACTGCATACCTATCCACTGTGACGCATCAAAAGCAGTAGACGATATGGTCCGATGCGCCACTTTACAGAAGTATGCAGTCGTCCTGCCGAAAAAGGGTGTGGCGCTGTGTGAACTTCTTGGGCGAGCCACATGGAGTGCTTTCTATATTTTGCTATCACGATTGCAGTGTATTCAAAGCAAAGAATTGGTACCATCGAGCAGATTTTTTCAAGTGGAATTCCGTAGAGAGAATGGTCTGGCCAAGTGCTGAGAAAACGACGACCACTTTGTAGGGAAGGTGACCACTTCATCAAAACGAACTATTTAGTCACGCACACAAGCCCCAAGGCTTTTGACACTGTCGCCAGAATCCATATTCAGCTGACGAAGAAGATATGGAGGATAACTTGAATAAACTCATCACATCAATGCCAACTTTGTCAATGCCATAACCGGACAAGGGCCACTACACGCTACCGGGAGAGACCTCTTTACCTGATGCACCCTCGCTTCGTTGGACAGAGTAATTTGCCCCTTATTGTCCATCTTGGACAAATTTGCCTCTTTAATCCCTTTGTCAGGAGAATGGATGTTTGATTAGGCAGAACTAATCGACGTCTCACTCGAGTCTGCAAGACCTTTCGAACCAGCCCCAACCGCGACATTAACCACAAGTTTATCCTGAAAGCATCACACAGAAATCCCAATCAGAATAACGTGTTTCCGTTAAAATATATTCAAAACAATACTCAAAAATCCCAACTATTCAGTATAGTAATTCTCGATATTGTTTCACGATGAAATTCTCCGACGGCTTGCGAGGAAATGCAAACGTCTGTCAAGGTTGTCGGCACTCCCGTCGTTCTTCAAGCAAAGTTTGAAGAATGTCCAGGAGGACAAACATGATTTATTCGACTATTAAGGCTGACCCCGCCGATTACCTTGGGCCGAGAAATGATTGACGCTGATCGGTTGTGGTTCAGAGAACGGTGATGAGGATGGAGAGCTGACCAGCAGGATGCCGAAGCGATGGACTTGCGGGTGCTGGTTGGTTGCACAGTTGCCGACCATATAAAACTCACAAAAGTAAAGCGGAAGATTAATTATCCACTGATGACACATAGACACGTTTCCGCCTGGCGTTAGGAATATTATGCAGCCGGCCAAGGTCAGCTTTCAAAGCAGATATCTAATGGCCGGCTATCAGCATATGAATGCACATTTTCCAAGATTTTAAATCATCACATAAGGCTGGACAGTCGTTATATGCACCACGGAGCCTTCTAGCGACAGATCATCGTTAGAGCTTACGGAACTTTGCATTTGACACTTCTCAACACAACAGCGAATATTTTCGCCCCGCCAGATGGGAGCCCTCCATTGAAGCCAGACACATTTTTCATTTTTGTATGTATTATTCTACGACGCCTTGACCGTTGACGAGACTTACTGTAACAAGCTAGAGTGACCAGTAGCTGAGCTAGCCTCGTGTGGTTTACAGCTTTCCATCCGCGCCCTTGTTCAAACCTTAGCTTGCTTTAGCCACTGCTGACTAGATGCCATAATGCCGCCAACTGATTATTATGCTAAATGAATAGCGCAAGTATAAAGTTATGGCCATTCTATCCGACAGATTCCTGGTCCTGACAGATGGGCAAGGTTTCAGCTGCCATCGCAATGGTAGCTCACACTCACCCATGGTCAAGCCGATTTCTGTTGTGTAAACAGACATGCTAAGCTGCTGTCAGGATGAACGCGATACCTCCAAAGAAAATACTCTTCTTTACCAACACACTCGTACTCTGTACTAACGAACCAAGCAACATTCTATTCGAGAAACCCTTTGACCAAAATTTCTTATGGAAAGGTGAATGGTTTGGAGCGTCGCCATATGATTTGAATATGATCGTTTCTGCAAGTGGCCCACAATCTCAGTCAAACAAGCTGTAAACATGCGCCACTTAAGACAACGATCACGTTCAATTCATTTGCCCAAGTCACATTTCTATTGTGATAGAAAAAACGGTTTGAATTTTTCGCATATTTTCGGGGATCCAGAAAGGGAGGAATAAGTCAGCAGATGACTCGGGTGGATTCTGCTGATCCCAGTAAGAAATCGATCGCACTGTTTCCGCTCTATGGGATATGTTTATGACTGGGCAGATGCGAATAAATATGAGAGCGCTCTCACGATTGCTGAGATCTCCTCCGGGAAGAAAGCTGACCGCAACGGTGTTAGCTCGAACTGGAAAACAGGCAGCTTCAAGGCGAAAAATCGATTGTGGGACCTGGACAAAAGTGTTATGCCACCTGCTGAGGTGTCTAATAATATTCCTGAGACGCCTGTAAAGCCGGAATATAATGCCCAGATCTGGACGGCGTAACCACGCTGTGTTCCAGTTTCGCCATTCTTCTCAATGGAGATCAAATTTCCTCCGCTGAATGCGCCCATTTCTCGGGCAGGAAACTGGATTGAAAGGAGCTTTACGAAGATTTGATAATGGCCGGCCTGTGATCGAAGCGTCAAGCGACAGCACAATACACAACGCCCAACCTGTTTTCAAAAAAGCCATATGCGCTCTGGTTCAAAAACCTTAACTCAAACATCTGTTCTCAAAACCTCGGCAGACCCTTTCGAAACCGGTGGAGCCCTTTCCAGTTTCGGACCAACAAAACCGAAAAACTAAGAACTTAACAAACTTCCCGGAAGCACTAGGAGGAACAGTCATTCATTCGGCGGTGTCAGAAGACCGATACTTCATCAAAGCAAAAGGCAGTTTAGGTTTTCTGACAAGCCCTATCATCATTGAGCTTACCTTGAAAGATACGGAAGAAGAACTTTTTGAGGCGTTTGAGTGCGGAGGAGCAGTGAGCATCAATGAGGCGTAGAATTGGCTGTCAAGTCTCCGTGACGAGTTCGACGACTTCCTCACTGGTTTCAAATGGCGGACCTGTGAAAAAGTAAAGAGAGATAATCTCAACTCGTCAACCATCAAGGAAACTTTTAATTTGCGACCGAGTAGACAGATATGTCGACAGTGGATACCTCACATCAGACACTAAGAAAACATGCTGTCTTATACACCACCATGTCAGATTTCGTCTCCGTAAAGAAGCGCGAATATCGTATCAACTTGCATTGCTGCTGTGGGAGTTACTGCAGAGTACATTCTGTAGGAGGCTGTGCTGAACAGTTACCACCATGCACCATCAGAGCACAGCTTTGCAGAGGAAAGGCTTGATGTCTCGTGGCTCCTATTGGCAGTAAGTAATCCCATTTGCGGGCGCAACTGGGGTTACTGCAGAGCCCTGGTCAGACTTGCACTGTACCGAACCTACCGAAGCAAGCTTGTGTGGTTGGATAATTTGCGCGCTATTCGGAATGCGCAACGGGTGGTCAATTGTCCTTACCGTATGAAACACGAATAGATTGACCAGCTGCTTCTGCTGCCTGTGGTGCATCCAAGCTGTTTCTGGAAGTCATGCCGGGGCTGTAAGAGAGTCTACGTTTCCTCGGAGGAGCATCACACCTAGAAATGAATCAAAACAGTAGTATGAGAAAGGACGGTTCTATGAATCAGAAGAGATGGAGGAATATGGCACACTGGTTATTGTCGTAAACATGCTGCTAGGATGAAGGCGAGCGTGATAATTATCATTAGAGTGATGGACCAAACAGCAGCGGAAGCTTATCCTTATTACGATTTGGAAAGAGGATGAGTCCAGTCCACTGGTCATGTCCATCAGGACATTCCGACCAGTGATGCGTGGACAAGTGCTGGCAGTGGCGTAAAGCTGTCCTTCGTCATCCCTCCGTGCAGGACTTTCATTAATCATAACTTCTGTAATAACAACAGCGTAATCCATGATCGATTCTCTCGAGCTGCCCACGTTTATGGTCAAGGAGATAGGGACCGGACAGTTAAGCCCACCAATAATTACATATTTCACTAGCATCATATATCAGCAATGATGAGGGCAACTTACCAACATGATGGCATCTGGTCACTCTCATCTTCGTACCGTCCATCGAAACTTCGAAAGTCAGAATCATACTTCTTCCATGCTCCATTAGACCTCATCCATTCGACTTCATCGCGAAGAAAACAACCAACTGGTTGAACCAAAATCCGGTTAGTGTAAAATGATTCAGAAATGGTCTGGCTAGCCATAACACCTCACAACCTGCTGGCTCGTCCATCAAGCATACGGTGATCTTAGCCGCTGTGCGTTAAGCTGGTGGGTCGATCCCTGTCTCAGCAAACTCGTTGCCCAAGAGTGGCCACTGTCCAGCTTCATTTCGCGCGGTCAGTCATCGTCTTCTTGATATAAAGGAAAATTAGCGCCTTGCATGATGAGGACCCAGTTTGTTTCCAGTTTACTGACCAGTGTCCTGTCATACAGTTATGAGCGCTTAATCAAGTAAGCAGAGTGGCTGACTCAAGGGACTTATCTCTCTTCGCTTCACTCCTCCGGCTAATGCAACCCTGTATGACCGGCTGGGTTTTCCCAAAACGAAGCAGACAACGCGGCGGAAGTCCATCATCACGGAAGTTGGTACTGCAAGTTTGCAACTACAGTATGATATTTGCCCAGATCAGTTATCAAGCTGCCTCTAATCACTGCTATGAGCGACAAAAGAACGTGTGTAAGTCTGATCTGGAAATTCAGTTTGGATAACTGGACATATCAGAAATTGCTTTCAGAGTCGTTCCGATAGAGAGAGACGATCGCGATCGATGCGTTAAATCACCGCTTGTACACATCATTTGCGACCTTATGAACATGGAGAGCGCTTTGCTGAATGACATCCACAATTTAAAGTACAGTTTGACCCATACAACTTGAAATATTAGCCTGTGGAAATCATCCCGATCTTCTCTAAACTGAAGAGAGACCACGACAACCCTCGGCATTATTTGTGAATGTTGTCTACTCAGGCTCGATGAAGTAGCTCTTAAGTTGCTTATTCCCCAGATCGTTCGACGGGTCCGTGCACCTTCCGTACAGGCGTTTCCGTTTCGGATACTGAACATTGTTTTGAAAAAGTGTGGGATTACAGTGTTCGAGTCGGCTACAGAACTGTACTGCTTAATTGTCTATAAGGTTTACAGGTCCCCAGTTCCTCGACTTCGTTTCAGATTTCTAACAGCGGATTGTTGTTCTAACAATCTCCCACTCCAGACCTGCATATCGAACTGTAGAACTGGTAGTACGCATGGAGCTCCTGTTGAGTAGCAACCAGCAGATGAAGTATAATTGTATCGGTCACAGACCATTATATCCTTCGAGGAGACGCGGTCTTAATTCTTCGGCTTTCCAAGCTTCTGATCATTAGTCTTCCGCGAAATCATTATCCCGTTGGGAGGAGATCGGTGAAAGACGGCGACACATGTATTGCGCATCGTACAGCAGTTTTTTGTTTTATATTTGAATATGCTTTACCAGTGCTTAAAGCAGTGGTAATATGCCACGCAACAAGCAAACGGATCCCCGCAGAACCGACTTCGTTCGCCTCCAACCACCGTTAAGCCACTCAGAAGCGCCCAGCACCTCCGGAAGACCTCGGAGCCCTGCGTCTCCTCTGATCACTCCCAACAGTCCTCACGACCGAAACCCTAGTACGAGTAACCGAGTAAGACAATTAGAACGTATGTTCTCTGAGTAAAAGTCTCTTGCGTATACTGTACCGCAGACGTGATCCAGTGCGTAAATTCCATAGGCCAGTGGGCGTCGCCAGAGTCAGCTCGAGAAGAGTCGGAGGAAACTTCGTCAGAAACCCGGTATTCTTGCTCTGCAAGAGATCCGTAGGTTCCAGTCGCAAGTGCAGCTACTGATCTCGAAGCTACCTTCTCACAGATTAGTGAGAGAGGTAACGCAGAAGGTAGTGGCGGAAAGGACGCGCGACAGTGGGTCACGAGGTACCGGCGGAACCGATTACAGATTCCAGTCCGAAGCCTTAAATGCTATACATGTACGAATAATTTTATTACAGTAGTTTTATCACCATCATGCACACAAATATGGGAACCACAATACTCGGCCATAGAAGCACCAGATAAGAATTCGGCGATGGATTTGCAGGAGGGTCCAAACATTTTATGATTTCGATGTTTGAGGACGCAAACCTGTGCGCTATCCACGGACGACGTGTGGTAAGTCTATTATTCAACGCTCTCTGAAGCCCCCACGGAAGTTCGCCATCCTGATTCAGACCTTGATGCTAAAAGACCTCTCCCTTGTATTCAAACGTAAGCTCATCATTCTGTAGAATTCCTACATGACTCAACAAACCGGCACCAATAACTTTCTGGATTACAGTTCGTGATGAGTCGGAATATAAGCGGTTCACTAACCATCAGCAGGCTCCACGTGGACGTTAGAACTTTTCTTTACCGAACAAAGTCGGTTTTCACTCTGGAAGAGCAACCTTAAAACTGGACAGGTGTGTTCAGAGATGGACGTCAGTGCACGCGAAAATGGAAGGCTGGGTAGATAACCGGCGAATAATGATAGTTCGCCATTGCTAACTAGAGTTTACCATTTTGTACTGGGTGAGCTCCCTCTTCGGTTGTTGTCAATTTGTAGTTGGACAGCGTTCGTGCAGAAGGGTCCGTCGCATTGGGAGACCACTTGGGCATCCAGAAGTATGGTATCCATTGCTCTCTTTCTGGATAGTACTTTTCGAAGACCTTCCGGTAGTAGAAAGCTTCTTTGGTGGGCGGCGTCAAATGTGGGTAGAATTTCTCCCGTGAAGCGAAATCAGCGTCACTTATCTACAAGAGAAACAAGCTAAGAAGCCGAGCATACTTTCTGGAATTGAAACATCAAAGATTAACTGACCAAAGTAGCGCAGTGCTCTTGTAAAACTTGGAACCACGACTTCTTCATCGTGGAAATGCCATCACTGAAAGCCTCCTTCGGTCGCCAAAGGATTTCCTCCGGAATAAGATTCTGGCCGGCAAACGCTTTTCGTAGGAAGTACTTCTCAATACCCTCCTTCGGTATGCGATCTTCTTTAGGCAACGAAAGATAGTAAGATGTGAACTGGTGGTCCAGGAACGGTGGTCGTACTTCCAGGCCGTGAGCAGCGGTACACCGGTCAGTACGCAAGACGTCGTACAGGTACAAGTCATTCATCAATCTCATACTTTCCTCGTGTCCATCTTTTGAGTTAGGAGCTTTATGGAAGTAGATGTAGCCTTGAGCAAGTTCGTCCGCACCTTCACCGGAATACATGACCACAGTGTCTGTCTTTTCTCTCACATACTTCGAAACCAAAAACATTCCTACGAAACACAAACAGCACAATGATAAAACACCCTTCGACGATGTAGGTATTTAACTTCTTACCAACTGAAGCTCGGATCGTCGTGATGTCGTAAGTTTCCAGATGATAGATGACATGTTCCAAAGATTCTAGTGCTTCCTCGGTCGTAAAAATGACTTCGTGATGCTCGGACTTGATATGTGCTGCTACCTACAAGTAAATACAGTTCGGCTCGACTTATTTTCACTACAAGGAAGCACTAGAAGCACTTTCACTCGTATAAACCAAGGGGTTTATAGTGAATAGATTTACTTTTCGGGCTGCCAATACATCAGGCGCGTCTTCCATGCCGATCGAAAATGTCTGGATGGGATAGGTAATGCCCGCAGCTTTGGCTTCTCGGACGAGGATGGCTGCGATCAGGCTAGAATCCAATCCGCCAGACAGGAAACACCCAATACGGCGATGCGCCATTAAGCGTTTCCGCACGGCGGCCACAAGAAGGTTCTCCACATTCTTCAGCGGGTCATCTTCTACAAAACAATCAACTTATGGTATATGTCACAAGACGAAGTTCAGTAAGGTGCGGTATGGTACCGAACTTCGTCACCAGTGTTCGATATTTCGGCACTTCGCCGGTCTTCAGGAATGCCTTGTTATGCAACAGGTGGACCTGCCCATCTTCATCGATACTGTAGGTTTCGATCTTTCCAGGTGGTACCGGTTCGATTTTGGCTCCCACGTACTCTTCTTTCAACGTAAGGTCGATCAAACCTGCATCAAAGGAAAGTTTCTCTCAACCGAATAGGCTTTTGAATACCAGAGGTCTAAGTCCGAACTCAACCGGAAGTGAGGGCATTTGCTACAGTAGACGCCCCTAACAGACTTCGTAGGCTAACCAGGAACTTACCTTTCGCCTCGGAACAAATTCCAAGAATTCCTTTATCCTTGATAGTCATCCTGAACGCCGGTCGAACTCCAAACGTGTCCCTTCCCACATATATTTGCCTCTTTTCGGCATCGATGAGCGTAAAGGCAAATTCGCCGTCAAGCTGCTGTGCGCAGTACTCCATTCCTCCCTTGTTGTACAGATGAAGGATGCACTCTCCGTCAAGAGCGGTCTCATAGACAAAGTTGTGCTCGTCTTGGATCTACGAGCAGAACTCGACAGGTTCCTGTGCTTTTGTAGTGCGAAATTGCAAATCAACGAGCCAAACATGTCCAGCCCTGTTGACGCTTGACGTCACACATATATTACTGTACACCATTCAGAACCATGACGTCAGGCGCGAACTGACAAAATACTATATACGAAACGATTAGACTATACTGTAATTGCCAGCGAAACCATAAACTTACCAGTCGATGGTTATAAATCTCCCCGTTGTAAAGCAGATACAGGAAAGGGAAGTTTCGCAAGCGGAACGGTTGCATTCCATGCAAATCATCCACAACACATAGCCGGTGGAATGCTAAGCAGCTGTGCGGAAGATGGTGATCGCCCTCGATCCTGAATGCATCTGGACCTCGATGCTTTATCCGTAAGCATGCATCTAAATACTTGAAAACATCGGCAGACGGCGATCCGAACAATGCCCAGATTCCACACATTCTTGGTAATCCTCTGGAATCTTTCGTGAGGACAGAGGAGAAAAAATCAGCGGAGGAATTAAATCCAGATAATGTGGCTAATGAGGGCTGGACCTGTGAGAAAATACGGAAACCGGAAATGGATCATTCAATCAAAACCCAAAAGTCGATGGCCTATGGTTCAGACAGAAAACTCGTCCGAATGCACTTTGAAGTAGAGCCAAAGTTTGGTAGAACGAGTTCCTCGATTGCAACATTGACCGGCCACGCAACCATGGATCAGTTTCGTGATACACTTCTGTTCACGAACGCCGGGTAAAGTTCAGACGCGGTCACTCGAGGCACAATCCGGTTCTGATTGCTCCAAGCAGGTCGATCCCACCTATACAATCTCTTAGGTAACCCAGCGCACGCTCGATGCGCGTGGTCGCCGGATGCCAAACGAGACGACTTCATCGTCGGCAATGTATCTCAAGCTCCTCATCAGAGATATACGAAAGCTTGAAATTTATGGCAAAGAATAATGGATCGTATGAGAGCCGAAAGAGAAAGCTAACTGCAACCGGAAACAAAAGACACGATATATAATCTTTAAGAGCTGAAAAAACCGGGCAGCAACACACCCTTGACACTTTTGAGCAGGTTACTCCGAATAGACTCACGAGCAAATCGGCATACTTAGCACAGAAAGAAATAATTCTAATAATACGTTTCTCTTTCCACAAAACCACCTGGGTTACGACGTAGAATGAATCGTCTTATCTCGTCATAGACGAAAATGGCGAGTGAAAATGGCATAGGCGCTAACCACCTGAAAAGACATCGAGTAGTTCTAAACTGTTGCCAACCTCTGATGAAAACATTTTTCTGATCCAGAACTTACCATCGCCAGTAAAGCGGGAATGTCTTGAGTGCAATTGACATTCCGGGAGTGTAAGACAAGAAGCACGCCAAAGCGGTTTCGAAAACCAGCGCGAAATTGAGGACCCAGTTCCTGAAGAGGAGACTTCCGTAAAGTAACCCGTACTAACATTGAGATATGTAGCACAATGACGAACCTCATTCCTTGCTGGAACAGACTCTTTCGTCGGGTCTTGGAGATGATCAAGTCAGCCCACTGAACAATGACAATGGCAATGAAGTAGCCTGTGTTTGACGTCCACTCCAGCTCCTTCCTCTGGTTGTAAGTCTATACGAACGGGACTACGATTGGGAATAAAGGAGACTTAACTGCGGTGGCATCCTTGCTTACCCATTCTTGACCATAGGAGTCCATAAGATCACTGCGGGATCTAGAGTCCCATTCTTCTCGAATCCACAGCAACCTCCATGGCATGAACCCGTTTTCTCCGAAAATAACGAAGTACGTGAAGAACCCAGCCGCGGCCTGTATAGGACCTACGGCACAACAGTTGACAGATACGGACATCGTCTGCGGATAAAAATTCGCATTTCTTACCAATCTGACCGTACGCAAGACTGATCAGACGTTCGTTTACAAGACGATCTCGGTTGGGATCTCGTGGTCGTCGCTTCATGATATCGCTTTCGGGTCTCTCGTAGGCAAGAGAAATAGCTGGCACCTAATGCAAGAAAACCTTGGTTAGAACAGGCGTTAAACCGATTACTCCTAGGGTTGGAGAAAAAAGCTCACCATGTCGGTACCCAGATCGATACAAAGGATGGTGATCGTACCCAGGGCCGGGGGAATACCAATTAGAATGAAGAGCAAGAAAGGCAGAATTTCTGGAATATTGGAGGTGAGGGTGTAGGCGATAGACTTCTTCAAGTTGTCGAAGATCAATCGACCTAAAAAATAATGTTGTTAAAGATCCAGTCAGGCAAGATTTTATGTCGTCGTCTTGCAACGGATCACTTACCTTCTTCCACACCGGTGACAATGGATGCGAAGTTGTCATCCAGAAGGATCATGTCGGCCGCTTGTTTGCTGACGTCACTTCCGGCAATACCCATAGCGATACCTTAATGAATAATTGAAGTAAACATGAGAAGGAGAAAGAGTCCAGATAAGCTCGATTGACCATACCGATGTCGGCCTTCTTCAAGGCAGGTGAATCGTTGACACCATCCCCTGTTACGGCCACAATGGCTCCTTGTCGTTGACAAGCTTCGACGATGATCAGCTTTTGTTGTGGGGAAGTTCGCGCAAAAACGATCTCACTATGGTATCGCAAAATATCGTCGATCTCCTGGGGACTCATGTCTCGGAGGTCTGCACCGTGGACGACAGCTGCTTTAGCCTGACGAGGGTTAACTTTGTTAACATCAACGTTCATGCGTTGAGCGATGTCCTCCACGGTCTCGTTTCCGGCCGAAATGATACCGACACTTTGAGCGATGGCTTTGGCCGTAATGGGATGATCACCGGTGACCATGATCACTCGAATACCTACAACCGTATTGCCGTGAAGTTCAAGAGTACCATCAAGCACAATTGGGAGTTCGGCAAGCTTATTCGACACATTTCCCCAAGTGACGCACGCTTCTAGCCAATATGAATAAAACTCTGCGCCGCTTAGGGAAATAATATGGTCGATTTTGTCTGTCACGCTCCACGTTCTCAATTGCTGAACAAACTGTACACACCGGCACTTCGACATTTGGCGACCGCATCAGGAACAGCTGAACGAGGAGGGTCAATCATGGAAATCAAACCAACGAAACGAAGACCACTGGTCGGGAAGTTCATCTCTTCACCGTCGAACTTGTAGCCGCGAGGGAACTGTTCAGTAGGGAGTTCGTAGTCGCAGAAACCTAGAAGTCGGACGAGGTTAGTCAGGACTGTCGTGCTAAACGTGTGTACAGACGAAAGAGGTCATGTGAACTTACCCAAGACACGTTCGCCCATACCACCAAGATCCATGTAAGCATCGTTGAAGCGCTGCTTCCATTCTTCATCCAGAGGCTGTTCTTTGCCGTTGACCAAAATGGAGCTGCATCTGTCCAAAATCCTCTCGGGTGCTCCCTTCATAACCAGCAGGTAGCGTGGATCTTTACTGTCCTGCGGTTGTTCGTGCACAGAGAGCTGTAACATGGGAATATGAAGAACGTTCTACGGCTATGTGTTTGGAGACTGAGCTGTGCTGACCTGAAATTTATTGGTCGAGTTAAAAGGAATTTCGACGACTGGGGGATGGCGAGCTCGGAATTCCATGGTCTTTTTCCAGGTGATCTCACCGAACTTTAGTAGAGCAGTTTCCGAGGCATCACCACTCACTTCCCGCTTGACCACCGGAAGGTTTTCTTGTCCAGCTTTGAACACGGCCCGGTTACAAAGAGTAACAACTCGAAGAAGTGCCTGCAGGGATTCCGAAGTTATATTCAGTTCCGATCCTGTGGGAAAAACACCCCTTGCGTCAGTTCTCCATATTGGTTCGACACACATACAAAAGTCAATACTAAGCCAAACTGACGTACCGGTTCGATTCTCTGACGTGTCAGCAGTGATGATTTCGTTATCATACCACAAATGTGATACCGTCATACGGTTCTGCGTTAGCGTTCCCGTTTTGTCCGAGCAGATGGTCGAAGTACTACCCAAGGTCTCCACAGCTTCAAGGTTCTTGACCAGGCAGTTCTTCTTAGCCATCCTTTTTGCGGTCAGCGTCAAGCAGACCTGTCAATTATTATCGTGAGGTATATCCGGACACGGTGTCATGTGTAAGTTTTCTTACGGTGACGGTAGCGAGAAGGCCCTCCGGTACGTTAGCCACAATGATACCAATCATAAAGATGATGGTGCTCAACCAGTGGTAACCCATGACTAGGCAGATGATCAGGAAGGAAACTCCAAGGAAGACAGCCACACCGGTGATAATCATGATGAAATGGTGAATTTCCCTGGCGATGGGCGTTTCCCCGGATCCGATGCCGGTGGTCAGCTTGGCAATCCGACCCATGATGGTGTTGTCACCACGGCGAACCACGATGCCGATACCGGCGCCTTAAACAACACGTCCATTTCAGTAAAATTGTACATTGAACTTGAACAAAACAGAGCGACGAATACCTTCGACAGCGTTTGTGGAGAAGAAGGCCAAGTTCTTCGATTCAAGGGGGTTCTCGTGTGATTCGGTGCTTCGGCTTTGGGGCTCCGATTCTCCGGTCAGAGATGAGTTGTCCACCTTCATGCCTTTTGATTCCACTATTCGAAGATCTGCAGGAATCCTGTCACCACCCTTGACTTCTACCAAATCTCCAAGAACCAATGTGTCTGCCAGGACACTGGCTTTCTGCCCATTGCGGATTACAAGAGCGTAATCGGGAATGAGGTTCTTGAAAGACTCCATAATGCGCTCGGACTTGGCCCGTTGGAAGTAGGAGAAACAACCAGTGATAAAGACGACTGCGGCCAACACGATACCCAAGTACAACTGTGGAGGAAAACCGAAATGAGAATCTACAGTAGCAGTATTCACTCGGGACTAGTCCAAAGAACGAAGCTAGTCTTGCTGCAAGAAAATCGAATCCGAACTGGAATCGACTGCGTAAGTTTCTTCTTCTGACGTTCTCGATGGTTTTTCGTTCAGTTTCAATGAAATCGCTTTCGCTGACTTACATTGTCCGGGTTTGGATAGGTCATAGTGGCCGATTCGATTGAATAAGCAATGAAGCAAAGGATGGCACCGGCCCAAAGTAGTAGTGCGAACCCACCAGACATTTCCTGGAGGAACTTGACGAACCAGGGAGTGGTCTTTGGAGGAGTGAGGGCATTAGGGCCATCACGGGCAAGTCTCGTTTTGGCTTCCACATCGGTCAGACCCTGCCGAGTGAAAAAGAAGTTCCCGTAAAAGTACGTCATGTTAGCCTCACTGAGGTCATATCGGAAATAGCAAACCGAAAACATGAAAGCGGACAATACTTACGTTGCGAGGATCTGTCTGCATCCTTCTGCAAAGTTCTTCCAGAGGAATTGTGTGCTCGTCCTATAAGCGGATAGCAAGGTATGGGGGTGTACAACGAACTATGTCCGGCCACGGTAGGACCTAGACATGGGAAGGTGGATCAATCTTACCATCCGGGCTTCCTGCTTGAGATCCTCCATAGTGCCTTTCTTTGGTGCTCCGTTGACAACATCTGTCGAAAATTGCAGTGTTGCAGTGAAAAAAGCATAAAAAGTCGAGTTTTCGGTTTTACTATACTCTATCCACGCTATGGATCTGGATAACTTACTTTTGTTCTTGCCGTCAGCCGCCATGCCCGAGCAAGGTCTTATCCCCTACTTCCTTGTGCGACTTTTCGTTGGTCGCAAGGTCCAAGCGGTATTTTTCCGTGCAGCTAAAAGACACAGTTACATACAAAAATGGGCGGTCTAAAACAGGGCGAGGTAAATCCGAATTTCGGGTGTAAAAAATTTGCATTCCACACTCACTGCAGTTTTTAAAACCAGCAAATCTAGGGTTGACCAGGTGCTGGAAATATGGAATGTACAGAGTAAAAAGATGCCACCCGCATGATGGTTCTTCCAAGAAGAACCACTTAAAATCTGCAAAGAGTTGCGCTGCCCTAACCAGCGCTGAGTAAAGTCTTCAAGTTCGCGAACTCCTTTTCGCCGATTACCTTATCTCAACAATTGGCGTGGCACAGACTTTCGATGATAAACCATGGCAGACAATATTCTTATTCAACAATAATCATAGACAAAGGCCGCTTGCATGATCACTCCCCGGATAAAGGATTTCGCTATTGGGAATGCGTAGCGAAATCAAAGTCAGGACCCGGCGCGGAAATGACCAGACATTCTTTGCCGAGGTATCAGCTTGTACCAGCCTGTGCTCGAATGACTTATCAAACATGAAAGTTTCCACTCGATGGACCACAAAGACCTCTAATGAGCAACTGATGGTGGCAAGTGACCACTCAAACTAGCAAATTTATTCTAAAGTTCAATAACGTACCATAGGGTAATTCAAACAATTTGCCTAAGGAAATAGGTCGCTATGAAAGTCAGTGTACATACCGTAGGTCTGGTGGTGCCGGCGGACACTCTAGGATCCTTGGAGCAAACAGCACGATCACATTTAGTCCACCACGACCTTCACTTTTGCCCGAACCAATCCGTCATACGGAAGTAAACACTAGCAAACCAGCTGGAGGACAAGCCACCGTCTGCCGCCAGTCTCATCCACCCTGCAACTAACAGTGAGCTGGCTCGAAAGGCTTACGAAAGTTAGGTCCGAAAGTACCGTGCTATCATACCGATAACTTTCTGGCTTGGCAGTGTACGAACCCAATTTGTTCGATTTACTACGGCCAGGAACCTTATCAGCAGTGTTTATGATTCCACATTTGACGCATCTTTCGCCACCTTCCGCATTTTCTCGTCGACCTGCGAAGAAGTTTTGGTTACAAGCATGTTGGGCAATGTAAAAGAAGAGGAAAATGATGTCTCACCGTATCAGCAGGTTCGAAGAACAGGGAAGATATGGAAGTCATTAATATCGCCATAAACGTAGCGTGTCCGAAGTTTCGGCCAGGAGATCCCACATGGAAAATCGGCGAAGGAAAGCCCAACTTGCCATACTTCCACCCGAAAACCTTGTACCATTTTCTCCTCAACCACTTCTCATACATATCTTCTTTAAAGATAACTAGCCCACCTTTGATTTTGATTGATTTTATTAAACACCAGTAATAAAACTTAACGGAAGAGATTTTTGTTCGAAACAGAAAGGGCGGTTACCGATGACAGGAGAACTCAACAGTAAAACGGCAAAAAAATGTCATGAGATCCACCCAGCTTCCAGAAAGAGATTCACGTAAAAAAGAGACTGAACCATGGTCGCAGCAAAGAGTTCTACGCATATTAATCCAAAAAAAGCCGACGCCGAAAATGACGACTATCACCGATAAACAGACTAATCTCAATTTTGACCTTAATCTCTTTTGTGTTTTTGCTTATTCCGAGGAACCGTTCGGCGCCACGTAGATCTGGACATCCTCATGTCCAGGACCTGCCACACTGGGCGTATCAATAACGTCGACCGACGTCTTGCCCTGTTGCTGCTGCTGCTCGAACTCTCTTCTCTTTGCAGCTATCATTTCCTTCCGCTGTACATCTCGTTCAGTCAACTGGAAAGTTACCTTGGGTTTGGAAGAACGTCGACCTGCTGGGGAGCTGATGTCTTGGCTAGACCTTCGCGATCCTCCTTGCTTCAGTACCCCATGTCCACTGGCATCAGGTTCCGCACCGGAAACGGTGGTACTTTCTCGAAGACCACTGGCGTTGGAAGGCTCGTTGGAAGGCTCGTTGGAAGACTGCAATCGTGCTCGATCGTCAAACATGCGACGGCAGTTGGTGATTTGAATGTTGATCAGATCCCAGAAACCTTCCAGGTCAGAAAAGGTCGTCTTGATCTTTTCGTCTGGCTCCTCATCCTACAACAATAACAACAACGTTACACTAAGTGAGACCAACCCACCGTTCCCAATGATGAAACGCGCCACAATGCTAAACGATATCAAACTCTTCGGAAATTCTTCACTTACGATATTTTTCCTGCATAGGTCTTCGAACTGGCGGCATTTCTGGCTGAGCAGCAAGTTAGTTTTTCCCACTGCGCTAAGAAGATGTTCCTTTTCTGTAAGCGAAAATAACCTTGTCGTGATCACAACACGGTTTCACCATAAATCAGGACGGGTGTAGGTATGAAGAACCCATGTCTCACCGTTTTCGGTCAGATCGGCGCTGGTGTCCAGTTCAGCTTGAGCTACTTTTACCAGGTCCCGTAGTGCGGTAGTTTCATGTTCGAGCCTCCTCAAGAACTCATAGCCCGGCTTCTCTTCCTCGGTCTTGACTGTTGGAGCGGGTAACGGAACCGTCTCTGCTTCCGCGAAAGCGCTTGTAAGGTCGCGTCCTTCCGAGGCAGCACGACGTGGGCTCTTGGCGTTGCAAAACTCGCGGGCAGACTGGAGGCCGGATGGCTTCTCTCCGCTGCGAATCAGGTCCGTTCGGATCGCAGGGGTGGTCGAACGGGATACGGGCCGATTGAGGAACTCTTCACTACGGCACAGGAGAACGTTGTAGTCTCGGCTGTTGACTAGCTTCTTCGAAGAATACATGTTGCGAGCACTGTAACCATTCAGTGCTCGGCTAAGGCGAATATAAGAAGGAACATGACCGTCATCACGACGATCCAAGTGTGGATTCGAGTCCTAAATCAGGAAGAATGCATAATCCTGACTGAATACATCGTTCACAGAAAGGTGGAAGGGAAACAGACTCCGATTTGAATTCAGTTCCAGACGGAAAGATGAGCTAATTATAGTGACTTTCAGGCACCTGCGTACACCGAGTCGCACACAAACCATGATATTGGCGTATTCATGTGCACGCATAGCTAATCTTTTACTACGATGATTACCACTGCTCAAATTTTCTTTCTTCTTTGAAGCGTGTAAGTACCTGAAAGTACGTTCGTCGGGTGTCCAGCCCATTAGCAACTGCACTAGCACTACCGTAACTCTGGCTTGATGTGTCTTTCTTGTCGACATTAATGTCCACCATTAACATCCGCCATTCACTGCCACTACTCGGTTGATCACGCTGCTGCATATGCGCGACGGGCGTCGTCGGCATGGACTTTGACACGGGACTGCCATAAATCGAGGGAGCCATCATTGTCACGCTTCTCGGCGACGTCCCTTTCATCAGGAAATCCACTCTGTCCTGCGCAGTCCTGCTATTGACACCTCGTGCTGAACTGGGAGGAGGGACAGTGGGCAGAGCCGGCGGTACAGCTCGAGGCTTCTCATCCAGCCTCCTGGCCAGACACTCGGACATCTCCGAACTGAACTCTGAGCTAATTCGGCCATTCTGCAGATTCTTGATGGTGGTGTCGCTGTCCAGGTCTGAGGCTGTGTTACCCTTGTGCGAGTTCACAGAGGATTCTGTGGTAGGTTGAATATCTACAGTGTACCAATGCAGCGTCTTTTTCGAGCGGTTAAGTTTGGGGGAAAACTTCCTCAGAAAGTCAGCGACAGCGTTGGATGTTTTGCCTCTCTGTGTGTCAGGTTTCCTGACACTGTTGGCAGGTTCGCTCACTGGGGTTTGAAAGTGCACAGAGTCAGGGACCGTGCGGGGTGACGAGCTGGGCGTTGCGTCTTGACTTCTCAAGCCCTGGAAAACCATCGGAAAATGAATGGCAGGGTGGAGCATAAATTCTGGGCTATTAAGGGAACGATCAGAGGACGTTTGAAAGGGGCCAAATGACGTACTTGGTGCATAAGGATGCCTTTGAGCGGTTTGGCATCCTGCCGTGGCAGCGACGTCGATGCACTAGCCGATGATGACTCCCGTGAGGCCTCGACGGTGGAACCAGACGAAGACGCAGGCAACGTTGTTGATTGCGGGGAGAACTGAATACGAGAGGCTGTAGCGGAAGTGCTTCCACCAGTGCGCGAAGCCATGCTTGCTCCAGCGGAAAATGTATGCAGCGTTAAAAAGTCATCGTCCAGCTCGTCAGAGTTCTACGAGCAAATCCTAATGCTACGAACCAAAATCCACCATACACGAAACTAGCCAATATTTACTTACTGTGTTCCCCAGTAATCACCACGACAAGACTCGGCGACTGTTCTGCAACTAAAGAAAACGATTTGCACAACTAGGAAGAAAATCCCAAAAATAAACAGGTCGAACAGATAAACAACAAACGAGGCTTCCGGTTGGACAAATTTCTTACCTGCTTCGAAGATTCCGGTATTTCACAAAACCTCAGCAATAGAACCTGCAACAAGAAATCGAGTTGTTGTAAAAAATATTTTCCAGAGAAGAGTAAGTAATTGAGCTGTTCGACAGGAAGCGTGACTTTGACAAACAACTGTGGGAGAAGTATGGACCATATGAAATGGCGCAGCAGATGTTCCGACTGATAAATACGACAAAATCTGGTCTAACAGAGGGCAAAATTTGCGACCGTCAAGATAACATTCGGACCGACACGTGCCTTGGAGGGGAAAGCGTGAAGAGTCCACATCTATTTCTAGAACATATTTTGCAGTCTAGGCCAATCTCGAAGAATCGAGTGAAAATTAACCATTGCGATCCTCTTACAAATCAAACATGTCGCTTTACCCAAACGTGGCCATCAATATATACCCGACACCCTTTCACAGATTTCCCCAAATCTAACAAATTTAATCTGCACAGAAATGCGACAAGATCTTTGCTGGGCCATAATCCAATAGAGTTCGCTCGCGGCAACTTCAAACTACTCGTAATACGGAAAAGCCATTACACGAGACAACTTTCCCCGAAGAAACCCTGACTGCCTTCTAGTGCTTTCAACACGTCGGTCGAGTGAAAACAGCAGACGCGGATATTGATGTAACATTCGGATCAATGGAAATCAACTATCGAATCCCATATTCATTGAACTCTTTGGTCAAAGTTGTGATAAGCCGGTATATTATGAAGGGAGAAACGGGAGAGGCACAAGTCTAGCTATATTTCCCGGGTCGACTGCCATCCATTCATCTATTCTATCCTGTCCCGGCAGTCCTGCTGGCTTTCTGAATGTAGGCAGGCACGCAAATGTGCCCCACTCGTCGATCGATCAAGATCTATCTGCTGTCACTTGAGTCTAATCCCTTAACTTATCCGCTGCTTCAGGACTCTTTACTTGCGACCATTTACTCCCACTTGCAAAGAGCCGCCGTCGTCCATGAAGCACTGCAAAATGTTACAATTAGACCACCGAGAAGCTACTTCCTGTAAAGTAAAAAAAAGACCCAGCGCACACGTATTCATGATGACAACCATCTCAGAAGCAAACACAAGTATCGCCACGTGACGAGTCCCCATTCCCGAAACAGCCTTTCTGCTTCCTAGACGTGGCTCCGTAGAACCTATTCACTCGCCTGTGTCCTGAGGTCACATTACGAGAAGGGGATCTTACCTTGAATTCCACTGTGTCACAGCAATCTCGATGTGCCCATCCTTCGAGATCGACGGGCAAAGAATAAGATGTCCTTCTCTTGAACCTCCTCCAAACGTGACGAGTTGACGATTCAACAAGATGTCTCGCTTCGCCACTGGCGACGATCCTTTACGACACATCCAGACTCAGCCTCCGGGAAGAACGACGAAGATTCGTACGCGTCAAAACTCAAAAACCATTGTACTACTGAAATTTATTGTGAGGAAATTTCAAAGATCAGAAAGGCTTAAATGCGGAGTTTGCGATACCTCTGTCACAAGGTCGTGGTTCTCAGGGCAATTCTACTCCCAGGGGTCTGGCAGCACCATCGGGTCACCCAGAAACCACCGGGCTTGTAGCGACTGGCCACTGCCCAGCTGAAAATTTTCGCCTCATGTGCAGCGCAGCTTACTTCCAGCTCTGGTACTTCGATTTCTCTGTGATCGATTAGACCCTCATCGACTTTCCACTGCCAAATCACAGTTAGCTACAATGTGCGGAGTTGAAGAAGTGGAGAGCAATCTGCGATGCACCAGCGCTGGACTGCGATTGCGCAGCCCAGCTGTCGTTCCTGTGCAAAATGTACACACGAAGGTCCCTCCCATCTCCGGAAGAACCTTACGGGCGATCATTGGCTTGGAGGACATCAACATCCACAATGGATCCTTCGATCAGACGTTTGCCGCAAGCGACCAAGACAAGGCGTTCGGAGGACCGATGGGCATGGTGCTTCGGCATCATCCTCAGATCCGATACGTTGGCTTGTGCAACGGGCTAGTAACGCCATCACGCCGGCCTATGAGGGAACACCACATCTTTTGGTGCCTTTTCCGAGGGTCCTCCGACTGGTCTCCCCACAAGGATCGCAGTAACGGTCAACAATTTTGCTGTCTTCCCGGAACCACTTCCACGGTAGATCCATAACGAAAAGGAGTACCGGTACGATGCGGTCAAGACATGGACGATGCCGTGGTCGAAGAAGAAACTCAAGTTGGAAGAGGGCGTGGAGTCTAGTCTAGTGAGAGATAGTGGTCGCATTGCAGCATTGAGGAGCTCGTAAAGGTTTACGCAGAGTACTGGACTCACTCACCGTAACAGCTGGCGTGGCTGGAGAAGCTGTGTATCTAGAACTTCGGTGGGACAAACTCGTGGCCCTGATCGCGGTGTAGCATTATTTCCCCTAGAGTGGCCTACACTTATGATTGACGGTGCCACCTTCCTCTCGTACAATGGAATATTACACGGAAGTGTGCGGTTTTGTCGAACCTTTACTCCTTACCCTCCGAGGAAACAATTACAGGTACCAGCAAATAGTGGTAGCGTTATGCGCTCGTTACGTAACCACTTTTCAGCATCTGGATCTTCCTGTCGCCTTATCCCATAATTTAGAAATAGCTGGCTGACCTCCTGACCTATTGGTGGGTAGTGGGTACTTCCTGGGATAGGATGTACTGTTGCTTTGCCGGATTGCGTAACAGATACGCCCAGACCGATCTAGCTTAATCGGCTCTTCTTCAGAGCACGGCGTTCTGCGCTGGCGTACGTTCTCCTAAAGTCTTTGAAGCTTTCTTCTCTTTTTTGATCTTTGTTACTACTAAGAGGGTAAGGTGAGAACTGCTGGCGTAACCAATTTCCCATGCAGGCTGTCTGAAAAAAAGGAATTGTGCTTTCGGCGGGCTGATCCGAATTCTGTGTATTATTTGCATTACGCTTAGTAATGCACACCGAGTCTCCGGGTTCTCTGCATGTCTGATATCAAGATACTTTCCCGCGCTGTCCCCTAAGTGATAAAAACTGGCACCATTGTTACATAAACCGCTTAGTCTTTCGTGTTTGACCACTAATGTGATGCAAGACTCCGCCCGGTGAGCTCACGCAACGCCAAAACCTGTTGAATATGCAGAGTACACTGCGCAAATCCGAGGGCCACCGTGTTGATGACGGAGAGCTGATCCGTACGCTGACGACACAACTCTCAAATGGTTCGCAAGAAGTTTGCTGTTGCCCAAAAACGGCGACTTATTGCATCTTCAGCAAATACAAATATTGAATCATATCAAACAGTGAACATTTAGAAGGCACTTACGACGTACAACTTTGCATTTTATCCATCATGGTTCACGTTATGTACGGTAGTGAGTTCTCTTCAGCATACGCCGCTTATCGACAAGCAATATACGGTACACCAATGCTGGAGACCTAAGAAACCATTGGAACAGAGATATCCGTCGACGTTATGAGTTTTCGTGTGTACTGTTAGGATCTGGAATAGTCTGCGGCGTAGAATTCCGAACCTGCCGCCATTATTGTTTTACCTTTTGACCATTTTGTCTCCGCGCCGATATAATTTTCTGCGGCAAACTGATCTTTATCATAATGTCTCAAAGTAAGTCAAGCTGGACTGCAAAGCTAACCGCCTTCTGCGCGCTCATCTGTACTTTCATCATCTCGACAGGTACACAAATGGGTCCCTGAGCGCTTTTGTCTTTAATGGAGGCTGAAGAGCTATTTCAACGTATTTGCCGTCTCTGGTTTTGTAGAAGCCAAGATCAGTTGTTACACATGCAATTCCGTGGGACAACAAGGCTGCGAAGACTCTAGTCGGATAACGAACTTCTATCAGGACTGCAATTTACCCGGACAAGGTACGGATTCTCCCAAGCATGCCTCTTTCTGATGATATCATTATAATTATCTTGTCTTGTGCATTAACAGAGTGAATTTGGTGGCTCTTTCAGATCGATGTCTGAAGGTTGTCGGACCCGGAAGTAAGTACAAACGATAGTAGAAGCGCGCGCTCTTTGTTCTGAATCTTCGATGTGCTTCTTGATCACTGAAGTGCGGCTGTTCGCGATGGAGTACGTCGTAGTGTCATACCGGAAATGCTGTGTAAGTGTGTATTGTTTCTGTAGGAAACGTCCTCCGAACATGTGCTGGCGTTGGAGCACCACAAACAGAGGGCTGTGGAATTAACGGCGATATCCAAACATGTGTATGCTATAGTAACTACTGTAATTCTTCAGCCAAAGTGGATTTGACGTTAGGCCCTGTCATTCATTTTGCTGTGATCGTGAGCATCCTCTTTGCGAACTACTCTTTGTAACAAACCAGTAGAAATTAGTATCGTTTTTACAAGATAAAATGCTTGCAGCGTGAATAAACGTTCGCAGCAGGCAATCTTAAAACGGCAATCGCTGATTTAAGTTATCGTCACGTAAAGGCACTAGAAAAGCAGGAAAGCTATGTCTTAACGGCATACGACTCCGGTGCCGGAGTACTTGAAGCTTGAGGGACACAGTGATCGCCGATCACTCTTGGTTACAGCAATCCTTGGAGCTTCAGTTCGGCAATGATCTCCTTCCAGCTGGCGTCTCCGAGCTGATGGCCAAGTTCCTGAAGTCCCGTCAGGATTCTTGAAAGTTTTGCCCCGCTAGAGTAGCTTTCACTCCCTTCGGACGGACTTTCAGCCGCACGCGGGTCTGCTTTACCGATCGTTCCCGAGCCTACTGCGGAAAGAGTGGAGTTGACTACTCCCACTTCCGCATACCGGGGAATCGTGCCATTTCCGGCAGTGGCAGGTGGCGCCATTCGGGGAGCCACTTGGCCAGCAAAGAGGTTTGCGGCTTGCTGGCGGTAGACCGATTCCAGTTGGCCAGCCTGCCGCTTCTTGCGGCCAAGAAGCCCACCGAGACCTCCGAGGCCCCCGCCTCCTCCACCGCCACCGAGGCCTCCGAAACCTCCTCCTCCCCCTCCGCCGCCACCTGGCCCAAACATGACGTTTCTACGTCCTCGCTCGTTGCTGGAGCTACCTCCTCCACCAACGAATCCACCAAATCCTCCTCCACCACCACCGCCCCCAGTGGGGCCGGAAGCTTCACTCAGCAGAAGCATCAGTACTGCAATCACAAAGCAGCGTCCATTCAATATTAGATATTAGATTTCAACAATTTTAACTTCGGGATCGCGAGCGATCCATATTTACTTACACGGAAGCACGGCACCTGAAAACAGAATACAGAAGTTAACTACGGTGAAAACCAGGTCTCCGAGAAACACGACATCATACAGCATTTTACTCACTCAATCCACCGCCAGATGGAGGCGGAGGCGGAGGCGCAGCCGCACCCGACATGGTAGATCTCTGCTAAATTTAAAGTGAAAAAGGTTCGCGTATCCAAATAAAAAAACGCAGGTTGGAATTCGAAGCAGAGTTTGACTGAGCGTTTAAATTTTGGGAAATTTTGGAAAGCTAATTACTGGTTGTGTGCTGCTTAATTTGGCAGGAGCTTTTATATGGACTCTTCTACGAGGCTTTGCTCGTCGTCGTCAACTAGCGGCGTATTTGCACAGTTCGTTTGAGGAAACTCGATCCATAAGGAAAACTTACCTTATCCAAAGTTGCATCTTCACAACAAGCAGCTGGGTGTCAAACAAACGTTTTGTCATCTATTGTTTATAACGGCGTTCGAAAGGTTGGTTCGCCGAATGGCTTGCCGCAGGTCGCTGCTCACGATACAAGTCCGTACCTCAAGAGGAAAACAATTAGCGGACAACGTGACATAATGATCTTAGATGGATATCGATTTGCGTTACGAGGTCTTTGATTACTTCTCAACTTTACTTCGTTCAGTCGAGCAAGGAAGAACTCGATACTTCTGTGTCTCGGCAGATGCGTGTATCTTCCTTGCTCTGACCGTATCAAACAGTTAAGTGTCCCTCTGTACCGTGTACTGTACGTACCTGTGCCATTCAGGAGTGCCTCGTAGAAATCGATGTACTGTGGGCTAGATGGTCCAAGGGATCGGTGCACTGCCGGTAGTCGAACACAGGTAACCAGCATGGTAAACCTCCAGCGGTTGATCGATCTGAAGCACAGCTTGCCAGGTGTCCGGATGTTCGATTCCGAATATCTCTCTGGCTTCCTTGCATCGAGCTTGCTAGACTGGCTTTCTTCAACCGCTGCACCTGCTGAATAGTATCATTAGGACCGGAACAACCATGGCGAACAAGTCTGACAACAAAGACAAACCTGCCAAAGTCCCAGGCAATGTTGATCTTGTGGCGCATTGGGACGTCAAGCTATCGGATGGAACCCACAAAGTGGAATTTGTACGTACATTGTTCGCCTGGGCAATCCCAGAATCGACTCTCCATCGACCTGGGAGACCAGACATTTTTCTGCAGGTGCATGGAACCACTTCCGGACGGCGACTTCTGAAGATAGATGGAAAGGTAACCACGCTTCATGTGGATTTAGATCACCGTACAGCGAGCAACTGGTGCCGAGCAAACACACCTCACAAACTTGTGTTCCAAACTGGCGCACGTGCTCAGTTTTATTGGCAGAAACCGTGCGGCAGTTGGTGATACAATCTTGCTAAGTTTATTTGCGGACGTTCCGGTTGCAGTTATCGCAAGGAACATTAAAATTGATTTTGCGAACACTTGAAGAACTTCGGCTGCGTTCTATTGTGCGACCCTAACCTGCAAAAGGTTTTTGCAGGAATTCAAAAGGAAAAACTTTATGTTCAAGTTGGTTGGAACCGAAGAGTTCACCATCGGATCAGTTCCCTGTCAAATCAGCATCGAAGCAGCACCTAACATGAGATACGCTTACAAACTGACCATCGGAGGCCAAACCTATGAACGGTACGAGGAAACGACCGCAAAGAACTTCAAGAACTGGAACTTCCCTTCCACCGGCAACACCATGTACCAGATTACTCTGGACACCCAGACATTAGAAGTTCGTGTGAATGGTAAAGTGGTCGAGACCTCGGTAAGTTCCATGGTCACAGACATATCAAATACATAGCAGAGCTTACTTAAAGCTGCACTTAACTTTTTGCAGAGCGATTTTACGGATACCGGTTCGCAGCTGAGTTTCGGCCTAGGACAAGACTTCGGTGCTTCCATCAAAATCGACACGACAGACTTCCATAGACACGGCATCGCCGCTACACTTACCGTTGACAACCACGAAATTCCCCTGTTATCTGACCAATAAGAGCTGATTCACGTCAGCTGTTTCCGCGATGAGCTGCCTCACGTTGCTAGCGCGGTTCCCTAAGGACTTTCCGAGATAGAACTGAGATTAATCAGCCTTACTCTTTACGTGTGTAGTTGAGGACAAACCTATTGGGCGAACTACGAAAACCCGTTAAACATAAGAGCATAACGATGTCGTACTTCACCATAAAACTGAGCTTGTACTTGAATATATTTTGAGTTCGGATAAAAGACATAAGAGCAAAAACGATAAAATTCAAATGAGGAAGTAAAGCTAGAAAATTTGTGAGACAGAAACCGTTAGGCACAAAAAGAATAAACGTCGAAAAAGATTTCGAGCTTGGCACACCGAGAGCTAGTATAAAATTTTGTCATGGACACGAAAATGCACTGTTCAACTCATAGCTGCTCTTCGTGATCAGAAATCAAGATTACGTCCCCTAAGGTTTGATTCAAGGCTGACTAGCGCTGCCCGAAAATGTGCAGTATTCTCCGCACATACTCACGAACATAGTCTACCGGTACCCAATCCACAATGCTCTAAACAGGCGTCACGTAGTTCGAAGGCAACATGCCGCTCTTTCTACAAGAAAATACACACCCTCAAAACCCATCTCGAAAAGAGTACTAGTACTCGGGACAACAGCCAAAGTTTTGACTTGCCCTGTCCGCTTCACTGTTCCGATCATCCATCCAGCATCAATGGGCTGCACGTTCACGATAACATCTCCATCCCGGAAAGACACTACCAACATATCACAATATACAGTTTGAGTTTCACTTTAACATCACCTACAATTTTTTTCCAGCCTTCCCTACCTTCGTCCACGTCAGCAGCGTTATAATCATACATGGCTTTATATTCTTTCTGTGAAAAGAGGATCAAATGGAAAAAATTTGGGAGAGTACATGCACAAGATGTGGGATATGTACCGCTGATTTCGAAGGGATAGAAGGGCCACCACGTCCAGCCTGTTGTTGATGGGACTGCGTAGTGGTAGCGTGTGAGCTGTACGACTGCTGCGTCGTTTGGTTTCCTTGCTGTTGGGACCACGAAGGCGACGTCGTTGTCGAATGACCACCCTGTTGCTGAAGCCACGGAGGTGGGGCCTTCGAGTCCTGCTGGTTGCTCTGTCCTTGCTTCGGAGGCCAGCTAGTTGCTCCTTGAGCAGGACTTGAATATGGCTGATTCTGCTGTTGCTGCGGCTGGCGACTAAACTGCGATGCTGGACCACCGGCTACTGGTTGATACGCACTGCTCTGCGACGCTGGCTGGTAGGTGTTGCTTTGCGGTGCCTGCTGCTGACCATACATGCTCGAAGAACCCTGAGCCTGACTGTGCAGAGGCTGGGGTCCACCGCTGTGTAACGGATGCTGTCCTGCATCTCCATAGGCAGCTGAGAATGCATTTGTTCCGGTGAACTGCTTCGACTGCTGCTGCTGATGTGACTGTTGATGCTGTTGTTGTTGTTGTGGATAGGAAGACGTTCCTAAAATCATAAAGTTTGTCTTAGATTTAGACATACAATTGTCATCTTCAAAATATATTATAATGTGGGATCTCGGCCAACAACCCCGACAAGACTGTTTTCCCCAGTGGCGCACCTTTCCGCCACTACAGAAGATCACGTGCGCCACTTATAAAAACAATCTTGCCGAGTTTTCCAAGGAGCGCACGCTTCCAGCGAATAGCATGAATATGTGCGCGATGTTTAAAAAACAACTTATTTATCTTTTTGGCTTCGGGAATCGTAACCTGATTGAGCAAATGAAGGCTGACCATACGACGAAGGCTGCTGTGGGCTCTGACCATAAGACTGCTGCCCGGGCGAGTAAGGCTGAGGTCCGGCCGACTGAGGGCTATAAGGCTTAGGACCCGAAAAAGCACTTGTTGACTGTGGCTGGGGGCTGTAAGGCTTAGGTCCAGACACTTGTGTCTGGAAAGAAGGCCGCGGACCCTGTTGCGGCTGGCCGTACGCTGCGGCTTGTGGTGATTGACCGTACGCCCCGGACTGAGGAGACTGGCCGTACGCTGATGCGGCTTGTGGAGACTGGCCATACGAGTTCGATGGCTGGCTCTGTTGGCCGTAGGCTACACCACCGAAAGCTGGCTGGGATTGCTGCTGAGGCTTAAACCCACCGGCAGCGGCTCCAGCGCCTTGGTGCTGACCGTAGGCAGGAGCCGCACCGGCGCCGGGCTGTCCACCGTACGACGTCTGGCGCTGCATAGCGGCTCCTTGCTGTTGTTGTGGTTGTTGGTATGGTGGAGGCTGAGCAGCTTGTTGGGGTCTTTGCTGTTGCTGAGACTGACCTGAAAAGACTAGAATATAACATCGTGTTCGAAAAATGTCATCGCAAACTCAACATGAGAGTTCTAAAGTATTAAAAGAAATACTCCACCACCAAAACTATACAGATACTAGAACGTTGTGGGAATTTCACACACACTAACCCTGGGGTGGCTGATATCCACCGGACGATGGTTGTTGGCTGGGCTGACCTCGATTTTCCCCCAAGGGATCATAATCAGCTAACGAACCAACCTTCGGTCTTTCCGTGGGTGGAGCTAGACATGATAAGAAGCGTTAAACCAAGAGTGTCTAGACTGTTCACATAGTAACTGGTTACACTAATTCCGGGTAAAGTGGGGACATACTGGACATAAGATGGGACGGTGTCCTGTAATCACTAGACTTAGAAGAAGCGGGGACGGTAGCGCGAGCACTAGAGCTTGAGCTGGGACCTTTGGCAAGCATGTTTCCCACACTGAGTTGCAAATCGTTATGGTATCGGGTTAAGGAGCTCGTGCCATTTTGCGAGTGTTCACGATGGGAAGACTCACGACTCAGACTATTACTGGGTGAGACATTCGAAGCCGACACTGCAAGGGTAACCATCCGAGTTAGTCTCACAGGGATCTTCCACATACACCATTCAATTTTTACCATTCTGGACAGTGCGCTCTATAGTTAATTAGTTTCGTCCAGATAAGGAGTCACTCTTACGCGGTGGCTGGTTCGGTGGGAAGCCTTTCTTCCACTGGCTCGGAGTCGCGGCTGGCTGATACTCGATAGTGGACCTGGGCTCTTCGGCTGGCTGGGTGGACTGGTACGGCGCGATGTAGTTTTGCTGTTGTTGGGAGGGATCTTGGCCATCTCCGTACGGCTGGCGCGACGCCTCCATCTGGTTCTTGTGGTCCATAATGCCATGATAGCCAATGTTCGACACCGTGTTGGCATTCTGCATCAAGCGCAGCGTTTCCGGGTCATCGGCGACCGTCGTAAATTTACCCTTGGACTTTTCGAAGTCCGAGTGATATGCAATCTGCGCAAAAGAAATAGTACCCAATGTTTGAAAGCAATATCAAAGGCTATCAGTAACAACAAAGGAAAACTTACCCCACTCTGCTTCGCCGTATTGTCAGCCAGACGCTTGTTTTCAGGAGTGTCCACGATGGTCGTGAAGCCAGGTTTCGGGACATGTCTACAAAAGAAAAGGACATGCAAACAAGAAAGTGAAAAGTGTAATAAAAACTACGGTGCGTACTTCCAGCTGTGGACTTTGACTTTTAAGACTTTTTCTGATGGAAGCTGCAGATGGCGCCTTTAGCATAGACTGCTTAGTCCGGCAGGTGCCATATGAGCACACAAACATAAAACTTGTTTGGGAACTTTGGCAAGTTTCGGCTCAGCACTCGAAACATCCGTCGTACAACATGGCATTACAGTCACTATGCTTAACACGGATTCAGCAGGCCGGGCCGTGGGCGAGCGACAAGCAAGTTGAAGAGCGACTCGTACATCCTTCATTACAATACACTGTACTCTACGGTCTCTACCTAAGTTAGTACCTACAGCCACTGGCGCAGTCGTTTTAGTGTACTCGAAAGAGCGGAGTTGAAAGCGGAGCAGCTGTATGCACATACGGACAAGTTCGGAGTTCTGGAGGAGAGTTGATCTAACACGATTGCGTTGCTTGTAATTGTCCTCGTCAGGCTATTCCGGCGCGTCTACGAAGCCGTGAATAGACGCACTTTACGTCAACATTGCTTTCTGGATCATCTGCCGCTGAATATTAGCCTGAAGCAGCAATTTCCTGTTATGCTCGACCAAGCTTCACTACCGAAATCAGCTGGGTAAGCCTAAAAGATAGCATCCAACAACGGTCCACTGAAGCTGGAAGAATTTCGAGGGTCTGGGCCGGGAAGCCTCCCATTCAAAGGTAAGCCAGTTTGTGAATATTGATTGACTTCGATTCGTACTCAAAGATCGAAACCGCGCGGCAGCTGATTCAAACGATCACAAAAAGTTCCAAGTTGAATAGAATAATCACTGACAACCAATGATGTATACACGCTTCCCCTCCATGCTAACGCAAAACAGGGGGAAGCCACGTGGACTCGAGGAGGCACCAATGCAAGAACCTTCGTGTTTCCGTTATAACAGAGTTCCTTAAAAAGATTATTCCCTGTTCTAACTCTGCGGTGTTTCATCGCAGAACTTTCCTGTTGGATGACGCTGAACGATTTACTGAAAGACGACACGGAGAAAGAAGAAATTCAAGGAAGAGACGGCAAAGGCTAATATTTCCGCTTTTCGCTCTGCTCCACATCCGTTCCAGTCTGCTAACTACGGCCTATAGCCACACAGTGCCTCTTCGTCCCTTCCAAGGATATTAGTATTCAACAACACCGCGGAATTAGTTATCCCCGACCGAATGGACAAAAGAGCCTTTCTGCACTCTATACTTGATGCTAACTCGCTGACGTCGGCCAATAATCAGCGATCAATCGACGAGAGTCCACTGTCCTAACCAACGTCGGAAAAATCCATTTTGCATACGGCAGAATGATCGTCGATCTGGATAACATTCCAGTACGATCCAATAAACGCTATCGGCTCGAACATCGGGGCAATGAAGCCGATAACGAGGACGATATTGACAACTATCTGATGCAGCAGTCCTACGGAGACCTGGATCAGCACACGACAATGGCCAAGATGCAGCGTCGCGACCGAAGTTGCCTATGGTTTGTCCTGTTCCTCACTGCTGTGTTCATCCTCATCTTCTTCCTTGTTCGGTCCCGCCCCTTTGATCAAATGTTTCATTCGATGTCGTCACCGCCACCGCCCAAACTAATTCTCATCTGGGATCGCAGAACGCCTTTCATGGACGTCAAACCGTACCGTCTCAAAAAGGAACTTCCTCGGTCTAGCTTGCAAGCCGTCTCTGCTGGATGCAACTGCGAAATTACAAGCGACACCGGTAAGAAAACGACTTTTTTGTTGAAAAATAACTCTTTGGCAAAGCTGCGATTCCGGCCATCAAAACGACGCACAGTTTCACGTACCTGCATACAGTATCTCGTAGTTACTATGAACATATGTATGCAGGTATGTGAGGGAAATCCTCCTTTTATTTGTCGGCTTGCATTATTACGACCAGAAGTTGTTTTCTCCTTATTCTCTGATAATTTGTGAAAATAACTCTGATTTGCTCATATGTTATAGCTGGATGGCAGCTGGCCGATGTCGTCGTCGTCAATGCATTTTATCTTCGTCGTCTCAATGACTTGGGGCACTTCTTTCCCAGGAGGTTTGCTAATGCCCTTCTAACGAAGTGGATGTTGTAACATGTCATCATTTCCCTCTCATGATTACAGACGCAACCGAAGCCAACTGTGGGTCTTCTACATGCTGGAACCAGCACAAATAATGACAGAGAACCGAGACAGGGCATGGTTTGGTCGCCTTAATGGACAGTTTAATTTAACCATGACATATCGCCTGGACTCGGATGTTCCCATTGGGTATGGAAAGCTTAGACCCTTCTATGCCGATGAGGACCCTCAGATCTACAAAGACTTTGGTGAATCGAAAAAATACATGGTAAGGCTGTTTTTCGGCATCCAGGATCAGCTGTGAGTTCTCATGCACCTGCATACACGCGTACTACAGTACTCATCTGACATAATGTATGCAGATACATGCAATCTTGCTTATTTCGTTCGCCAGAGAAACCTTCAGGAAAAACTTTAAAAGCTTTGTTGCTTCCATTATTTTACGGCCATTTTTCTCCAGGTTGCATGGTTCGTCAGCAACTGCAGAGCGAAGTCTGGGAGACTGGAATACGTTAAGGAGCTTCAGAAGCACATCCCTGTGGACATTTATGGCGACTGCGGAACGATGAAGTGTCCGAATGCTACAACACCCAACTGCAATACTCTGCTTCGCGACCACTACAAGTTCTACCTGTCTTTCGAGTCCTCGGTCTGCAAAGATTACATCACCGAAAAGTTCTTCGGCGCCCTGCAAAACGACGTGGTACCCATCGTCATCGGCGGAGGTAACTACACCGCCATTAACGCTCCCTCAAACTCCTACATCGATGCTCGGGACTTCACAACGCCCAAAGACCTGGCTGATTATCTGTTTTACCTGGAAGCCACACCTGGTGCCTACAACGAGTACTTTCAGTGGAAGGAACATTGGCGAGTGGAGAGACGCGGAGTGTATAGCCACAGCTTGTGTGAACTATGCCGTAGAATAAACGAGATTGCTGCAGAACCCTCGACGTCTTTCCATCAAATCTATGTCGACATGATGAAATGGTGGCATCAAGATGGCCAATGCAAACATGGCCAGATGGTCAATGGAACATGGTCCACGGAGTAGCCTTAACTTTGATGGGGAGGGGGGAGAAATATTAGCCGGCTGCTTCCATTAGAGGATAACACTTTCTGATCTAGTTTTTTGTGTAATGAAACTGCGCCGCCTCCAGACGTGCCTTGCCGAAAATGTGATATCAAATGAAGTTATGGACCTATACGTAATTTGGTTTATTTACACTAGTTCCCTCGCTTCCATGAATTTTCTACGACTTCTGTTTCGTTATGCTTTTACTTACGCGTCGCAGTATGGAAACTTGTCGTATCCCTTGTAGTTTTTCATGGACAATGCCATTCCGCATTCCGGGTTGCTGCATTTGAAGCATCCTTTGTGCCATATCTGTAAAAATAAAACATAACATCTTCCGGTCTCGCCATTGACGCCGTTCAGAGAAGAACCCACCAGTCGAACCTCATAACTGATTTAACTATTCGTCTGAAGCAAATGTCCTACATAACAATGCGGTGCATAACCTCCTTGTTTTGGGGTCTTTTGACCAGAAAGGTCCTTAGGGCGACCACGAGGTCCGGAGAACCTCGCCAGGGTCGTACTCTTTGTCTGTGGTGTTTTTCACGAGTCTGCGGAGGTATTTTTTGCCATTATCGGAATACGTCAAAAAGCTTATCCGAGCGGAGAAGCGGTGGTGCGTCTGGCAGCGGAGGAAGGGCGGAATGACGCATTTCCTCACTAGGCCTTCCGTCGTCGCAAGTCGCAACCCACGCGCACACCCCACCATACAGTGAGGTCTATGTTTGCTTAATGCTCCTTCCAAACGAAGAACTTTGTCATCGTCGACGACGAAAGGCTCTGCTTGAGCTCACTCGCCTTGAACAGCATAGCCATATAAAGTTATGATAGCGATACTGTAAGTAAGCTGTGCACCAACTTGACTTACGATGGCTGCGATCAGCATGAATACATCCTTGTAATCCCTTCTGTACGACAGACAAGACCTGCCGGAAACTGCAATGTTGACAACTTAGCCCAAAGCTTGAGACTCTGACTCACAGTCTCAAATTGCTGGGAAAGATTCCCGTGATTGACTTAGTGCCCTGTTCAGGCTCCTGATTGGTCCCAACAAGTTTGTTGGCTCCAAAAAAATATCAAAATTGATTTGCAGAAGACTGGAAAAATTCCACAGTGTCCTATTGCTGAAATAAGCATTAAACCATCCCAGATACTAGCTCTAGTGGAAAGATATCGAGACTTTCCCAGAGTAATAAAGAGATTTCGATAGCCGTCGTGTTTTGCAACCTATTGTTCCATCATACGCGATAGTTTCTCTTGGATGCGTAGGTGTGCGGCATTCCACCAACTTGTTCAGCTGTGCAGCCTGCTTGTCGTAAACCTCACCAGGTTGATATCTTAACAACGTAAGTGTTTTATCTTTTACGAGCGGACCATGGCGAAGACTCACTCGTGTCTCAGGTGCTCAGTGCCCACCTAGTTTCAATCCAACAAATCATGCAGGCTTCAGTAGGACCTCCAGCATGCAGCAGGACATTAGAACCGAAAGACTTGACTGAAGTTCAGCCTATGATCCCTCAGGGATCGCAAGCTGAACTTGCACCAGCTGGGGAAGAATACGTTGGTTTAGAGAGACCCATTCCACCCCTTGTCCCAGTTAGCGCACCGCATTACAGTGCATTAGAATGTTTGAGGATTTCGATCAGCTTATTCAAAACCCACTGTCTTGAACAACTTTGCTCTACGGAGCTATTGTACAGTGGCTCACCTTGTCCAAACATTTGAGCTGCAAGAAAAACAAAGAAGACATGTAAGTCGTATATCATTCACGTAAACACAGCAATGGTGCATTCACATATCTGTGCGCAGCACCATTGCTATTAGAAGAAATTTTGCTAACCTGTTCCAATGGATACACTTTGCCTTCGCATCTCGCACATGGTTTTGGTCCATTCATTGAAGCCGCCATCCTTGAGCAGTAGTAGTATAAAATCGGTGCAATGCAGGAAGATGTGTCGTGATTATAGTCCGTACCTGTCAACAAAAAACGTAAACAATATGAAGCAAAGTCGAACCACAAGGAAACTTTTGCTAGGCTATAGCCTTGTTTGCCAGGATGGAAGATCGACTACGCTAGGTGGCGAGATTGTCATACAGCGTTCGTAAAAAAGCCACATTATTTGACATCAACAGTCGTAAAGTATATGGAAAGCAGACACGTACGTTCGAACGGTCGTGCCCACAAGATGCCTCGTTGCGAATGACTTGGAGACTCCACTAAGCGCTAAAAGACCAAGCCCACATCGTGCGAGTTGGCTGTGCAGGATCGAAGTCAACAACTTTCTCGCGTCGTGGAGGACGCAATAACGGTAGAGATTCCGGTATTTTAGTCCACAAACCTAGCGTAAATCAAGACAAAAATAGATGTGATGCGCCAACAAGAGGCTGTTTGTCGAAACAACTGGGCACTTCAAAGTACCAATCAGATTCTGGTAGAAGTGAAGTTGTAGAACTGTAAAAGATAAAGACTGACAGACGTTTCCGGCGGGCGGGCATCCAGAATCCGGGAAGAACTGCGGAGATCGGACTGCGGTTTGCTGATCCATCAGATGAATACCATTAAGGTCATTCTGCTCTGGCTATCTGGGGGAGATTGTCCAAAGTCCGAACCCGGGCCGAGACCCAAGGGCACCCTGCACCAGGTCACCCTTGTACACGTGGGCCTTAGAGAGTCGAGAAACGTTTCGGGTGGTTGCGCCGCGGAAAACACATTTGATTTCGGAAACGGGTTTTGATTTCGTGTTGCATCTCCGGTTCTCCTAATGCTAGCAGTTTTCGCTCGATCGGCTCATTCCCTAATCCAGCTTGACCAGGACTGGGAGGTTCTTATCAGAAGTCGGACCGACGACGCCTTTGACAAGGCTAGCCGAAGAGCTGATGGTCCGTGAGACATGGCACGGGACCCGACGTTCATGTTGCTCGAACCAAGAAATCATGGCACGAGTCCAGACAGCTTCGAAAAACGACCTGCTTTCCAGCTGGACAATGACGTCCCACAGGGCGTCTGCTTTCGGGCTGGAGGAAATTGCGAAGGACCGGTTTTCCGTAGTAAATAGGAGTTTGGAATACTATTGTATAGAAACTTCTTCCGGAACGTTTTTAAAGTTAGAGCTCCAGAATATACACTAAATCACGACACCTCAAAGGCAAAGAGAAAACAACCGAGGAAGCCGTACGTAGTGTAACTGATGTAATCGCAGAACAAGGGAGCACAGTACTTTGCGTACTGCACCGTAATTTACAGTTGAAAAGACACGGTGTTGATAAAGTTAAGCGCGAAAGCTGAAATTTGAACCAATAATACAACACTGGTGCACAAAAGATCTTTCGCAGAGAACATCCAGATAAAACACCAAAATACAGCGCTTCCTACGACGAGAACTCTAACTCGTGAGGAAGTTGATAGTATCGGGCTCGTTCAGAAGGGAATTCAGCATGTACGAGCAAACCACTTTAGGGACAATCTTGCAACAGAGTTTTCCTGGAAGCCAGCAAGTTACTCCATCGTTCCTACAAACAGCAAACGGGATAAAGCAAACGGGATAAAGCAAACGACGGGATAAAAGCTAGAGCAGTAGAGAACCAACCATTCGCAGAGATATCGTTGACATCCGTCATCACTGTCGAGTGGTGGGTTGACACGGTCCAGAATCTTTTCTGGAAGCTGGCCATCGTCCAGACGGGCTCGGAAGAGCTGTGGAATGACTCGCAGAGTTCGCTGGTCCAGCACAGACCACGGCACCGATGACTCAGAAGGATTGGCTGAGTTCATCCCACTTCCGCTGTGGTTCCCGCCGTCGTTTCCTTTCTTGTTCGTGGACTTTCTCTTCTTCGGGATATACGTCGACTTCTTTGAAGTAGCTTCTACAATACAAAAGCAGAACATATGGTTTATAAATTCGTTCAAGGCACGACACAAGCGATACGTACTGGAGGACTTCTTGCCAGTGGACGAAAGCAGGCTCACTTCGCCGCGAGTGCTTTCATATAGCCTAATCGCTTCATCACAGTTGCACTCATCCACCGGCTCCCATGTGTCGTCTTCGGGTCCATACCTGCAACAAAATACCAAACAAAGTACGTAAACTTATCATAGCGTTAGAGCAATGATAGTCATGCGATCAACATACCCTTGCCACCGAATGCGGTAGTAAATCTTTCCGTTCTCCACTCTCTTGTTAATTACTTTGTCGACATTAAAGACGTTTGGATCCTCGTTCAGCATATCCTCAACTTTGGATTCTTTGGTCTTCTTCAGTGGTGCTTTGCACATCTTTAAAGGAGCTTTGCTCGTTTTGACTGGAGCCTTCTGCACCTTCTTGCTGTTCACAGGCTTCGATGATTGAGCTAATCGTTTGACTGGGTGCTTCTTCGAGGTCTGCGCAGCTCTTTGCTTGATAATGGTCGCAGTCTTGATAGCCTGCGAAGTTGTGACGCACTGATCAGCAGGAACGAAGATCACTTTTGGCGCACCGTTACGTTCGTCCGATATTGAAGATGGCGTCTTTGGAGCTTTGTGTTTTACGGATGTCCCATGATTATACCTGTAAACAGTTACTGGTGGTGGTGGTTTTGGAGATGAAATTGACGGTTTGTTGGCTGGGGCTTCTGATGGCGATGGCAGTTTCTGTTTCACCTGCGAAGTTGACGCTCCAGACTGCGACAGAGCTGTGGGCCTACAGCCAGCTTGAACCGAAGGTCTATTCCAAGAGGTTGATGTCTTTGGGATTCCGGCAGTCCTTGTTGTTCCGCCAGGCTTACACGATGCAGCTATCCCACCTGGAACAGATTTCGTAGCATAGCTGATCGTTCTGGATCGCTTGTCCGACATTTATCGGCAGCAGCGAAGCGCAGCCTACGTGAAATCAGGTGGCGTAATGGCGATCTACTCCGGACCTGAAAGATCTTTCTTCCCCTCTTCACCTGCAAAAGAACACTGTAAGTAGCAGTAAGATTTCATACAATTTTGCAAAGTGCGCACAGTCATGAACGGATTCGAAACGTCAATTCGGGAGTGAGAAAAATCGCCAGATGTCGGTCAGTCGTTTGTTACGTCATGGTATTTACAGACGAAGTAATAACTAGCTAGTGGTTCTGACCACTGGAAAGGCCGAGCAAAGAAGGCAAACCATTGTAGAGTGAGCACTTTTACTTGTGACTCACAGTACGGTTCCCCAGTAAAATTTTTAATCGCCCCGATCAAGTGGCGTGTCTTTTTTCAGTACTGTGTTTGCGATATCTGAAAGCTCGAAGAATCTGATCGTCCATTGAAATCTACAGACTTAGAAGGGCCTTGCTTCGCTCGGCCTGATGTTATTTCGTCAGCCAGTCAGTCGACTCACTCGTTCCCACCTTCCACTGCGCATTTCTTCTTCCCGGCCCGACTTGTTCCTCCAGACCTACACCCCACCTCTGCCAGAAGACGCAGCGTCGCAGCGAAATCGGGGAGTCAGGGAGAGGATGACCGCGAAGACTGGAGACGACTGACTTTCATCCGTTGTGCGACTTCCGGTCACAAGCATTCTGCACTCTGCAGCCATGATACCAAACGAGTTACACAGCTTCTGTTTCTCATCGTGGTATCCAAAGTTCAAGCATGTTACATTCCCGAGCGAGATCATCCCACTGGAAGACGCTGTCGTGGCTTTCCTGCGGGAAGATGGAATGCAGCTTCCTGCGGGACTGGACTCTCACACTTCGGATTCCGCGAATTATGCTCATGGCAACCAGGAAAACGTCCAATCTCCGGACTGGAGTTCGGAGGATGAAGAGGAGGAAGAAGTTTATACCTGGGTTACCAACTTGAAGTCAAAAGTCGAGAAGGCTGTCGCGAAACTCGGTGGTCAAGTGTTTCCCAAGCTGAACTTTACATCTCCGCGTGACGCCTCATGGATACTTCCCAACAGGCAACTCAAGTGCACTTCTCTCACGGACGTGTTGCTCCTGCTTAAAGCTTCCTCGCTGATCCAGTACGATCTGTCGGACAGCATCCGTGAACGTGGGTTCATCCGGTACGAAATGGTACTGCGTCGGTGGATGGAATTTAGTCCTGGATGGGAATATCGCTGCTTCGTCAAAGATAACCGCCTAGTTGGAATTTCGCAAAGAAATTGCTCCGACTTTTATGCTCATAATCTAGTTGATTCCCAAGATCTAGCTGTACGTATCAAAAGTTTCTTCGAGAGGTTCATTCAACATAGGTTTCCGCTTAACGATTACGTCTTCGATATCGTTACGTTCGCGACCACTGTAGAACACTTTCGCCTTGTGGACTTCAACCCGTTCGACAAAGTGACGGATCCGGGTCTTTTCGTATGGGAGGAACTGCGAAGTGCTGAGTCGGTACCTACAGATGAGCTACTCCGAGTCATAAGGGAACCCACCGCAGTCCAACCAAGCGTCATGCGCCAGTACGAAATTCCAGCCGACTTCGCTAACAGTGGGTTTTCCACGAATGGGCGGAACTTGTTCGAGTTTCTGCAGGACCAAAGATCTTCCATACCGGAAACGGACTCCGAAGAAGAAGCCTAATCATTGTTTAATAATTTACGATAGCTACAGTAAAGTCTGACACTGCAGTCCAACGATGACGAAAATTGAAATAAAGATGCGAAACCAGTAAACAAACCACCGGTTAGAAAAGCACAAGAAAACAACAAAACAGGACCGACCAGCAAATGTGACACATCACTGAGAAAAATGGTCTCGAGGTAGAGAAAATAGAGGCACTGGAAGTCAACTTGAAACCTAGGGTACATTAAACGGACAAAACCAGACTTCCTCCCACGATTACGTTTTGACTCTGACTAACCAAGACAAAAAGTGCTTTGGGAAATTGGGACGATGAATAATGGATTGAATGTTCGCTTCTCGTCAGGTTGAGTACAGCTCCAAGCTGAGGTACTTCGTTCATAGTTGCATGTAGGTCGAGACCTCGGATGGAACAACGGACCCGGGCACATGGATATAACCTTTGTGGGTGGGACTAGGAGTGTCTAGATCTAAGGGAACAGGGTGTATGGGGATGCTGATGGTAAGCGGAGCTGGAGCCTGTTTAGAATGACTTCCTTGTATGTGTTCTGTCGGACATTCCTCCGTCAATATCCGCTCAACCGAACAGTCGGCTGAGTCAGTCTGGATGGATGCATCTTTCTTACTGGTGTTCCGCAGAACTGGCTTCACTTCCATCGTAGGCTTGGTAGTCTGCTTACTCGAAGCTTCTGTCTTTATGGAAGATAACCATAAAGGGGTATCTTCGTCGTCGATATCCGGAAGAGTGGTCAACTGGTCAGCTACCATCTGTGGAGACATTAATCGCCTTATATGACCCTGTTTCAGCTAAGGTCTGATGCAGTCAGGTTAAACTTGCCTGTAGCTTCCGGAAAACCCTGCTCTTATCGGAAATCCTTTCGTCCGCAATGAGGGATAGGGCTAAAGTACCCGACTCTCTGTCTTCCTGCAGGGCCTGAAGGATGGCGAAGACGGTTTTCTTTTCATGACTACATACGCGAGACGGAAGTTTACGGAAGACTTTGGTGTAGCGGCGAGTAGCGAACCATATGAGGTCGTGGAAGAACGGGTATCGGATCGTTTTTTTTACCTGTTGCGAAAAAATATGTTAGATTGTTACAGTGAACAGAACAAAAGTTGTTCAGAACATTCGGTACCTTCAGTACTTTCTCCATTCGCATCACATTGATCTGCATTTCCCCGGCCAGGCTGTGGAGGAAGTTGCCGCCAACAACGAGGGAATCTTCCAGAGTGTAAACTGCATGGATCCAACCTAAAGCCCGGATCGAAATTCGAATGTTTTCTGCTGCGGTACAAAAACCAGATTGACATCAAACGTACCGCTGGGGATGATGATCGTGTCTGTAGCGCAAACTTCGATTCTTTCACAATCGTCCACCTCATCCGCGAGAAAACTGAGATGCTGGCCGGAAATGGCCCACTGTGCGTATAGGGCGTGGTTCTTCGCGGTTGGTGGAATCAACAGGAAAATCTACGAAATGATATTTCGGCTATTTGAAAGTCGAATATTCTGATCTGAAAATCGATCAGAAAGCCGGAAGCCGTATACGTTCATCCATCCAACCACCAACATCTCACATGTGAAGTCAACTGGGCTTACCTTTCTCCCGTAAACAAGATGATACCATACCGAGGTTCCTCCAAAGTCCTTTGGAAAGAAAAATCAGTTTCATTTGTTAGATCTGTCCCTTTCTCATGTCGTTCCAACGTAAGACCGGAAGTTGTTTGGTTTCATACTTACAATATGAAAGTCTGTGTAGCTACCGGCCTTGCTCATCAAGACATACTTCTGCGTCTTCGGATACTGAGTCTTACGCCTTTCTGACTTATCATCAGGAGCAAAAAGATCTTGAGGCCACAGGTTCGTTGCCCAATCGATAGCAGTTACCTGAAGAACAACATCCATACACATAATATGTCAAAGGGTGTTTCAAGAATCCGAAGTATCAAGTAATGTTAAGGCACAAAAAGGCACGTTTATACCACTGCGGGAGCTTGGATGAGGTTGTCGAGAGCCGTGTGGCCCACCTCGAGGTCGATCAGATTATACACCTGTTCCCGTTTCGTGTGGCGACTTGTCCGAGCAGACGAAGGGTTTCCGCTGTTCGTGAAATACTCGACGAACTTTCCCAGGGTCATCCGCACTCCTTCTTGGACGGAACAGTCAATCACCTCCACAACGGTAGAAAGTCCTGGAAGAAACCGGATGTGGGCGTACGATAGCCCTGTACCCATACCGTGTCAACCACGATTGATTTCGGTCTAAACGTGTACAAGTACCTACCCACAATATCGGCGATAATTTTTGGCGTCAGCTTTTTCGGAATTCTGAAAGATATAGCCACGTAGAATTAACCCGCTTAAGGCGAGTTGTTACTATATGAAGATACCAGACGCGAGAAACCAGTGAAATTTGATTGAGCCTTCTAAGCTCATTGTCTACCTCATCCCGTGCGGCGGCAGTTTCCGGAAACTTAGAGGTTGCTGAAATCCTGTTCTGATAAGCCGTCCGACCGTAAAATCTTTAAAAGACAAAATTTTAATGCCAGAAATAGTAATGGATGTACAGATCGGGCTTAGTTCAGTGTTTACCAGCAGGAAGCATTTCGTTAACGCAGCTGTTAGACGGACGATCAAATTTGCTGTCGAATATCTTTTCATCCACGGAATATGCGAACTTCCCGTCCTCCAGGCATACCCCATGTTCAACGATGGCTTTCGCTGAGCTCCTTTTTCTCCTTGGCTTTACCTAAAACGAGAACTATCTAGCGTCATCGACAAATTGTTTTATCAACTTCGGAAGCCTGTATTGTCAGGGACGTTCCCAGTCCTACCTGGCGACCTTTCGCTTGTTTCATGGGAGATTTTCCTCCGTAAGAAGCAGGCTTTCGCGATGTTCCTCCGCGCACTTGAGACTTTTCCTGCGCTGCAAATCGGCCCATTCTGCATCAGTTTGCGCGTAGATTCAAAACGAACGTCTATGCTCCCTTATAGTGAAGACTTGTCAGGATTAACGAGGGTCCGCAGGTCTAGCTCCCCAGCATTACGACATCCGGTTACACCTGAATACATAAGGCCATTATGAAGTAAGGTTGTTTACAGGCTCGTCCACAGTCACGCCATGGCACGGTAAAGAGCAAGCGGAAATTTTCAAAAGGCAGATGGTGGCCACTGGACAGGCTCTGGTCTTGTTTGCTGCCTTTTGAAGGACATTCAGCGATAATCATGTCTGAAATAAAGAGCAGGAGAGGGCTGACGGAGCACTGTATTCCGCATTTCCTGTTTCGGAAGCGCTTGTTATTCCGCTCTGCTGGCTGACCAGTGGCTCACTCTTTCTTCTCGTTCATGCTGCGTTGTCCCAGAGATGGCGCGCGCCGCATAATCAAGCTCGGCAGTGTCCAGCTGGCTTCACTCTCTCAGGATGGCTTGCCGAAAATTCCATCTGTTTCCGGTTCTGTTGGACCAACAAAGATGGTTTCCGATCGAAAATGCGCTGGGTAGAAACGAAACGGAAAAGGTACCTGAAGTAGAAGTTCGATCCCAGCTTCTCAAGCAAGCTCAGTAAGAGTACGCTGTTTTCTTATGAGTCAAGAACTTGCATACGGTACTCTCTCCGAATAGCTATGATTCTTGTTCTTTGATTGATTGCACACTTGCAGCTGCGCGCTGGAAAGGCATTAATCGTGAACAATGTGACGCTGACGTCACGGCCATCGCCGCCCCTTTCCCAGGTCGCTGCACCGTATGCACTTTGCTTTTTTCCAGCATAAAAAGCTTTCGCTGTGACGGAATGTGTAGACGTCTGGGATTCTGTCCCTGTTTTTCCCGTATTTGTTCTTCTCCCACCGAACCTGGTCCATCTCTTCCACAACAAGACACTAAGCATGTATTAACGGAATGATCCCGAAAATCAGCGACTCCAGGAAAGATGACCAGCTGAGAAAGTGGTCTTCCCTTTTGGCAAGGTAAAAATTTGTCCCAAACTTCTTATGGACGATTGCGAAGTTGTTCGTTGCAAATAACAATGATTCTGCAGGAAACAATAGGCACCTGGAACGTACTTCAAGCTGGATACTCTGACTTTCGTTTGGATCGAACTGGTCATATGCCATGGTCACATGTTGCAAGGTTCGGATATCGCTAGACTACTTAGTTAGAAGGTACTGTTTGCCCTTTGATTGATTAAACAGTGCAGTTGATAGCACAGACCGTCATCGAGTCTGTTGACTCTGCTGCGTCTACTACCCCGTAGGTCCGTAACTACCCCACGATTTGTGTTTTCTTTCTTTGCTTTCCACAGAGTTCGGAACGCCTAATAGTATTATTAAAGGATAGTGTAACTGAAAGAACAAGAGTCCTGAGTCAACTCTCGAGAAGCTTAACATCAATGTATGGTGACTAAGTGCGCAACAGGGAAGAGTTCACAAGCGAGCAAGGAAACGATACCGGAAGAGATGGCGGTCGTTCCTGATCTTCTAAGAAGTTGCACAAACTCCCTGAATGGTTCACTTCACAGCCTGTCCATTGATTCGATGTCGGATAGTCTCGATCCGGAGGACCCTGTCACTATTCCTATGACTTTGGCAGACCGAGTAGCCGAAGAGGTAAGCAAGAATGAAGACTTCCCCTCTGTACTTCATAAAACTCTATTATTATTTGGATCGTTAAATGTCTCTACAGGTGCGCAATTATAGCCTCATGATCGAGGTCACCAGGGGCAGCCTCGAAATGCTCAACAAGAAGTTTGGAAAGCTTCCTACACCTCCGGCATTCTACCTTACCGTAAGCATAATTATTTTCTCTCCACTGTTAGTTTGATTTGGGTTGGGTTTGCAATGCTCTCTGATCGGGAGACTGTTTGGCGTTTTGGCGAAATGAAGTTGAAATTCCATGGAATTGACGAGCTTGCTGGTGCGAGTACGTCATTGGAAGGCTATCAAGACATTCAGTTTGATAACCCAAGTAGGGCTTTTCCGCTTATGAAGATGACTTTGTCGTAGTTATCGATCGGTCGCCTTTGATAGCTAGCTATCTGTGTGTGCGTCAATGGAGCATCGAGCGTAATGCCTCTTTCCAGCTTTTCTATATGTGGCCTTTCCTGACATTTGCAGGAATACAAGGACCTGAACTCTAAGCTTGATAGCTATCAAGATAAGCTAGACTCATTACGACGAAATCATCCGGAGCTCGTCGGCAGGAATGGCGACCAGGGACGCTCTTGCATGCCCGAACTACCTCCGCTACCACCTCCTTCAAGACCTGGCGGACCGGCTCTTAGTCTGGTCGGAACCGAGAGCACTTCCGGTATGGTTCTTTGTCTTGTTATCGCCAGTAGTGTCTTCATTATTTTTGTCGTCAATTGTATCTTTCATCGTTTTTGTTTCAGGTGTCAGCAGCGCTAGTAGTAGTCCATCAATCGTTGCTAGATATCCCACCGGAAGTCTCTCGTCCACCAGTGGGGCCACAACGCCTCCCGGAGGTCCCCTTCCCTCTACGACGGGTCCTTCGCCTTCGGCATCTGGCTCCACACCGCAGACTCCCGCGATACCGAAAAAGATCATTATGGCGGAACTTCCTAATAACCAGAAGACAACGGTATGGTTCCGTGTATCCAGCGTTCCCCCAGTACAATAACATCAATTGCTGAGTTGTAAGATTATACTGAATCCACAAGGTGAGTGTTCTTCGACAGGTGGAAGCCATCAAAGGAAAGTCAGTACAAGATACTCTCCTGAAGAAGCTGCAACACAGACAGCTGGTGCCGTCAAAATGCAGAGTCTTCAAGTTTGATCTCAAAGACACGAACAAAAGGTAAGCAGATGGGTATCGGCGGCCCAATTTGCATGCCAACGCTCTGCAGTCAAATTGTTCGAGAATTGACTTTAAAGTTCTGGGACCCCAAGGGCAAAGCTAAACTGCTGATGCAATCTGGTGTAACAGACTTCGGGGAACACAATACTGGGGCTCATTTGGCCGTCTTACTAGTGGTCACGTGGCTACGGCAGAAAAATCTGAAGGGGCTCGAAATTTTGAATGAAAAAGTTTTGTTTTCACAGTGACGTCATAAAGCGTTAGAATGCGCATGCATCTGTTCGGCCCCTCGATATCATCCATAACTTCATGTCGAAAAAGGGTCGTTTTGAATCAAAACACTTGGGCTGTAAATTGGGCCGCCGATACCCAGTTACTGTGAAATGGATCTTGAATACTTTCACTATTAATGTCCGGCCGGCAGGAAAAGTGGTCAACGTGCTTTCTGTCCAGGATTGCTGTAAAATGGACTGATGATGTGGCCAGTATCGAAGGGGATCGTATCGTCGTGGAAGAAATTGCGCCTGTATGGGACGCCCTCTGTGTAGCCGAGCACAACCTCCAACCCAAGACCTTCCTGACGTCTGCAAACTGTGCCGTTTGCAGCAGAAGAATTTTCAGTGGATGGCGCTGCCAACGCTGTGAAGTAAAGGTGCACGACAAGTGCAAGGACCAGTTTCGCACGTACTGCATCCCTGCCATCCACAAAGACAACGTACAGATGAAAGCCAAAATGTAGGGTTTGATACTAGAGATAATCGGAAGACAAACTCGGATAGATTATCTCGACCACTCATTGTTAATGGTGGTCTTGCAGGTTCCTCGCAAACGATGCCAATGGGGAAGCCTTCCTTCCTTACGGGCTACCCAGTGTCATTCCCGAAGATCCCCAGCTGGGCCGAAGCCGTTCCACCTCAGCACCCGATGTCAACACCGTCGTGACCGTCTGTGAACCTCTTCCGGCTGTACAGAGTGGGACTCTTCCCTCGCTGGGCAAGAAGATGAGGCCACCCATTTCGCCCAGTAAGCACTTCTTTCTGGTTTTATTTTGCTCTGTTTTTGGTTGTGCTTCTTGCGCCTGTTGCATTGTCATTCGTTACCGCACTGTTTGATTTTATGTTTCACCTTTGCCTGTTGTTCATCCCCCCCACTTAGTTATCTTAACTCCTGCCACGGCTGGACTGCCCTGGCCTGCTTTTAACTTCGCCTTCTCATCTCGTTATGCACCGTTGCGTTTTGTGCCGTTTACCGATTTGATTGCTTCACAACAGCTAGCTGCACAAGGTATCATCGCACTGTATACCGCAGTATTCCTTTTAAATTTCATCAGTTCTCATTCTCTCGTATGAGTTTCAGGAGAAGTGGGCTCGGGAAACAACTTGTTGCCGGTACCAGGAAGAACCCCTCGGACACCCTATTCGGATCCTTCGACTCCTCCAGCCCGAGTCGAGCCGGACTCGTCACCCACGCCCAGTGGAAGAACCATGATGTCTTCGGATTCCAGCTTGAACCTCACTACCTCCAACGGTTACAAACTATCGGTAAGGCATCGCAGAACTTACACACGCGTAAGTTTCGAGGGATCGGCCAGTTAGATACCGAGCGCTGCACGGACCTACATACTTCCGGTGTGTAGTGAACAGTCGATTCTGAATATGTAGGAACGTGAAAGTGAACGAAGCGTATCTGCTGGTCGGTCTCTTTGGATGGGTCGTGAGGACAGAGCTTTCTGGACAGTGTATTCTCATGGAAACTGACGTGTCTCTTGTTTTAGAGAGTTCAGCGGGAAAGCATGGAAGACTGGGAGATTCCAGTGGGTGAAATTCTCATCGGTCCCAAAGTTGGTTCGGGTTCTTTCGGAACGGTGTATCGTGGTCACTGGTACGGACCGGTGGCTATCAAGAGGCTGAACGTAAACGACCCAACGCTGGAGCAGATGCAGGCTTTCAAGAACGAAGTGGCAGTTCTGAGGAAGACGAGGCACAATAATGTCCTCTTGTTCATGGGCTGTGTATCCAAATGTGAACCGGGCCAGTCGCCACAATTGGCCATTGTTACTCAGTGGTGCGAAGGCAGCAGCTTGTACAAAAAGATCCACTGTGAAGAATACCGCTTCGAAATGAAACCGCTGATTGATATACTCCGACAAGTGGCACAGGGAATGGCATACTTACATGCACGCAACATTATTCATCGCGATCTCAAATCGAACAGTAAGAAAACAAGCCTGAAGAGGGTTTTCTCGAATTTTCCAGAAAAAAATACTGTAGTGCTCCCGCGCACTCAGCCACGTGATGAGCCATCGTTGTCCAGTATGATCAGATGTTATCGGTGTAGCCTGTGTGACTCTCAGCCGGACATCATTTACTGTCCACGTGGTTGAGTGCGCGTTAATTTAGGAGCACTACAGTAACGTACGCTGGAACTACGACATGCACCTGCACGCTGAATACTTTGGTGAACGTTTTGTGTATCGTATGCAAGTGGACAGAATGCGTCTGTATGTTGCTTGTTGAAAGATTTCCATTAGCTACTGAGCTATTGAGGAGTGGTTTCATGAGACTTGTTTTTCTCAGATATCTTTCTGAGCGAAGAATGCAGCGTGAAGATTGGGGATTTCGGTCTGGCGACAGTGAAGACGAGGTGGACTGGCTCGCATCAACAGTCGCGGCAGACCACCGGCTCGATTCTGTGGATGGCACCGGAAGTCATCCGCATGGATAAGGATGACTCTCACCCTTTCAGTTCCAAGTCCGATGTGTACTCTTTCGGGGTGGTTTTGTACGAACTTCTGTCGGGGAAGTTACCTTACGAAGGAATGAGCCGTGATATGGTGATACAACATTTTTCTTCCTTATCGTTTTATTCATCTGATCGGGGTTTTCTTGCAGATTTTGTACCGTGTGGGTCGTGGTTTCCTTCAACTGAAGCTTGACAACGCCGTGTACGAAGTACCCAAGACACTGAAGTCTCTCTTCGAGCTCTGTCTGAGCTACAAGCGAGAAGACCGACCAGAGTTCACCGAGATCCACAACCAGCTCCAGCATGCGATGGAACGGATACCTGTGATATGGAGGAGCAACTCGGAGCCGACACTGAATCGCAACCACTGGCAGCAGGAAGACTTCACGGCTTTCACCTGCGCCTCGCCCAAGACGCCGGCTAATGTCCATACCACCAACTACACATCGGCATTCCCTTTCAGTGGTGGCTGAGTCTTCTGGCGGTTTTTTCTAGCTGTACACATTCGTTTGTTCAGGTAGCTGATGTTCAGCCAGGCTTTATTATACTCAATGAGGTCATTCTCGACTCTCTCCCGTAGATAGAACAAACCTCTTTACTTTCGGGCTGTGTACTATCAAAGTGTAGGTAGCCCTACTTTCGTGTTTTATCCATTGTCTGCTTGTTTTTTATCCAGTTACGATGGATCCTTTATTCCACGTTTGACTTTACTTTCATTCTTTCTTACATTTCATTCACGTTCTATCTGTTCTTTCATTCGACTGCACGAAAAAAGTTTTATTTGTCCATGATCATAAAATCTTGCTGACCAATCCAAGCCGTGTGCTGTTCCTCACGGGAAAGACAGAAAACTTTCCAGCGAAACTCAACGCTTTCTTTCCTCCATCTCTGAGCCATCTGCGAAAACAACTGTAAGCAAGATTTTCGTTTTTTTTTTTTACGAGCACTGTCAACCGCAGTATCATTTTTTCTGTAGGACTGTCCCGAAGTTGTCCAACGACGATGCCTGCTCGGACGAACAATCTACCGTCTGGATTGAGAGCCGTATTTAGGGTGTTCTGTTGCACGTGCGTGGCCGTGTTTTTCTGTATTGCAGGTGCTCAAGGGGACTTTCCGGACATCAACGGAAGTGCGGCGAATTCCTCTTCGCCAAGTTTCCAGCCGCCGAATACGCCCAATGCTACCCTTGACAATCGGGCGGACAACATCAACGTCACTGACCTGCTGAGGAATGTCTCTTCCACTGGACTGGATTCACTGAGTGCGGTGCTCTTGCTCGCGAAGGACTACTCGACGGGGAACTTGAGTAAGCTATAGACTGAAACTCATGACTGCAAAAATCTTTCTGGTTCATTTTCGGGGCCAACTCCCCTTGTTTCGTTCTAGGTGTGTTAGAAACCACATTGAAACAACTGAACAAATCGAGCGTCGTCTTCCTGGAAATTGTGATTAAGGGTCCGGAATACATTACAAATACCGGCCCTAGCTACATATTGAAAGACAACAGTTCGGTAAACATTTTCTCGAAGTACTGCCGACGTCACACTGAGTACTTTATAATTGTGCTTTTGTTTCCAGTTGGCACTTGGTTATGGATCCACTTACGGTATGTAGCAAACTAGCTCCAAGTTCCATTGGGAGGTTGCGATGCCCGAAACGTTCCCTCCAGTATTCCAACTCCCTGTTCTGCGTTGCAGGTGAAACGAAGGCGATTGTGTTTGGACCAACCATCGGTAGGTTCTTTGGTTCTCGCACAGTTGTCTCATTCTTTTTCATTACATGTACCAAATCCCCTCTTGCAGGACCGACATACGGGTAAATGGAGTGTTCTAGCACATTCGGAATACTGTACCTTACGGTACTGTTTGCACGAAGCATTCGTCAAACTTCCGTGTCGTTGCTTACAGAAATTCCTACGGATATACTTACGGAGATACTTTCGGTAAGTTCTTTGAGAGGTCTTCGGTTGCGGCGTTCACAGAGTTTACTGTCAAAAATTGCTGTTTTTGTTTTAGGAACGACTTTTGGAGTAACTTTCGGTTGGTAAAGACTAATTCTCTGCTTCGTTGGTATGCCAGTCCTGATCGTATTTCCGTTGACATTTTATTCTCTTAGGACCAACAATTGGGTAAGTGGACATAGGTAAGGATTACCTCAGGGTACCTAGATCACTGAGGCACGCTTCTCCTCTCACAGGCCAACGTTCGGCACTACCTACGGACCGACGATAGGTATGTGTTCTGTGGTTTTCAGTTTCCATGCAGTGAAGGAAGTACTGCCCTGCAGGTGATCAAATTTGATTGGTTTACGTAGTGTGCATTGCACAAGTCAAGTGTAACTGCAGTAATGTGTCCACAAGGGCTAATCCGATTTGATCACCTGGAGGGCAGTACTTTATTCGTTGTTTAAGCAAACAAGACTCTGTAATTGGTTTGAATCTTCCAGGTCCGTCTATCGGGATGACTGTCGGTCCCACAATCGGTCCGTCCTTTGGCGCAACTTACGGGGCAACCTATGGGTAATCACAATCATTTCATCCGCATATGCGACCCATCGAGCACTTTATGTATTTCGAGTTGTTTTCCACAGGCCGAGTTATGGAGCAACATATGGTAACACTATCGGTCCTGGCTATGGAGCGGTCTATAATCTTGTACCGCCATTGCCTCCAGGAGGAGCACAAGTCGCGTCGCAAGGAACATCCAAAATCACAAGAAATGGTAACGCCGAGACCCCATCAGTCGAGACTGGTAAGGTTACGAAAATTAGCCCGCAACTGCGAAATCTTGCGCGAGATCTTGGCTTCTAGATTGACTGAGGGTTTTTTCACGCTTCGTTAGAGTCGTCTGTGGTCAATGAAATTCATTCATGCTAAACCAGAGGATTTATTCTTGTTATTTTTGAATATTTGAAACTTCAGTATCAACATTGTTCGACATGCCAATATTGATTGGATTCGTATCAGCTCTCAAATCATGGCAAAAACATTTGAAAAGTTTTGAACAAAGTGATAATTACGCTTATCTTTTTCCGTTCGATGATGCCGATACGGACGACATGGCAGATCCAGGTGAGTTCCTGGTTTCTCCAACAACGCGGTCACCTTTGAAACCGATGGCTGCACTGTTCTGACTATTGGCTGTGTTTAAGGAAGTCCTCAGCGATCCTTGCGATGGCGTGTTATTGTTGACGGTGGCTTTGAATCCTCCGTTACCAGTAGGTCCGCTGCGGACACCCGGTGCGCCTGAGCCAGCAGCATTGGCGTTACCTCTCACGACACCTGGTCTCACTATGGCAGTCTGCGATGCCGGCACGATTTCTTCCGGGGAGTCTTCGTCTTCCAGCGAGGTCGTAGCAACATTTTTGGGCGCGAGTCCCGACACTCTTCCTGCGTTGGAAGCTGAGGAGCCAGACTTCGAGTTTGCGCTTGTGAGGACGCTAGATGAACCAGAGCCGGTGTTGATACCGGTAAAGGCTCCAGTTCCAGCGCTGAACTGGCCAGGGAAGGCCTTGGTGATGGCAATGAGGATGTTGTTGTTGGCTTGTTGAACTTGAGCCAGAATGCGGTCTTGCTGAGCGATAATCTGGTTCTTGATGTCTTCTTGGGTGGAAGGAGCAAAGGAGACAGCACTAACGGCACTTTCTCCAGTCGGGAGACGGAACTCGAACTTGCCTGTTTGGGCGTTGTAGGCTACGTCACTTGCTGCTACGTTCACGATGGGGATGTTGAGATTGATGTTCGAGTTGGGCCCGATGATGGAACCGGAATTCGAGCCTGCACTGCTGACTGCCAAGACAGTGCCACTTCGCTTCTGCCGTTGTTGGTTGCCTACAACGAAGAAAAAGTTACGTAAGTTGTTCAATTGATACTTGGGTTTCGGCGGCCCAATTTCTGGAACATTATTGTTGTTTCCAAACGACACTTTTTTGACTTGAAGTCGTTTGCAATATCCAAAGGCATCGTGTGGTACGTTTGCCGAACCTCGCCGTGGCTGAAAGTCCCAAAAAACCGTTCGGTCTTTCGGGAAGATATTCTCGCAGGTGTCCATGTGTCACCGACACCTGAAAAGTCCATCTCAGAGGGATTTAATGCTAAAACAATCTCATATGCATCGATATCTCTATGCTGTGTGACGCCATTGGTACGCCACAACATTGTCAATCGAAACTTCAAACACCTGCAGATATTTCTGACGTGGCCGTCTGACCACTGGTCAGAAAACGAGAAACGATCTTCAGAATCTTGTTCCCAAAGGTTTGTTACAACAATAACAGTTCCAATTTGCCCTTGGGGTCCAGCAACCTGGATCTCGATTGCTGAACAGTACGGTTATGAGTCAATGTTCCGGATAATGGGACGCCGCTACCTATTTACCTAGATAAGCTGATGAAATGTTTCATTTTCATATTGTTTTTTGGAAATTTTTTCTGACGTAAATCAGATCTCCTAGATTTTACTGACGCGCTATTTTTCCTAATAATAAATTTTGCCAGTTTGGTTCTAAAATACCTGCTGCGGTGGGCAGAACAATGGCTGGACCACGGTTGAGGTCGATAGTGTGTGTTTGGCCTGCAATGTTTGTTTGGAACACTCCTGGCGACACCTGTTTCAACATGGGTGTCATTGGGCGTAAGCCTTGTTGTGTTTGCAGGGAACCATCGGTTCCCAACTGAAGGAGGGACCCGTCGCCATTGAAACGCTGGATGCCCATCGGACTCATGTGGCCGATCGTCGGTAAGGCTCCAGTGTTGGTGGGGTTCGCGGAACCTGGAGCAATCAGAACGGGAGCGACGAGAACGACCGCCGAAGCGGTGGATGGTGGTGCAGTGGTGGTCGACGTTGTGGTGGTACTTGGTGTTGTAGTGGTGGTAGTAGTCTTGGTGGTTGTGGACGTTGTGGTGGAGGTACTTGTAGAGGAGGAAGCAGGTACGAAAGCGCGTCCAGCAGCTTCGTTACTGGCAGAAGCAACCACGACAGGTGAAGCAGATGGAACTGAGGTGGGAATAACCAAGCTGACGGGTGCGACAATAACGCCGATGAGGTCTCCGGTGGATTGGGTTTGCTGTGTTCGCACAGGTTGGAAACTGGAGGGAAGGGAGGTGAGACCTGGTTGTTCGCGGATTTTGTTGATCCAATCGACGAAGCTGGAAACGCGAATGTAGAAACTGGGTAGGTCGGTTCTGAAGCAGCTAAAGCCCAGTGTATTCAAACCGACCACTTCGTAACGACCGTTGGTTGCATTCATGGTTTTGGTGTTCTGACAGACCAGTGGATCACCCAAATCGCCCTAAAAAAGTCACAATGGTACGATAAGCCGGGTGTTCATTCAAAATTTTGAGCCGTTTGTGATTTATTTTTGTTTGATATTTACCATGCAGGTGGTTCCATTTTGGGCTTCCATCAAACAGAATTTGTTGTCGGACAAATGGTAATCGTTCTCAATAGCCCTATCAGCTCGTAGTCTCATTTCACACTCCATCTGATCCATGATTGTTGCAGGCCGGTCTCGCAGAGGCTGAGAGGGAACTTTGTCCGCGGCACCTTTGCGGAAGTTCCACGAAGTGGCCAAGCAGGAAGACTCGCTCGACAGTGGCGCACTAGCTTCCGGCAGGCAAGCGAAGCAGACAGCGTTGGAGTTGCAGTCCAGTGGAGTGGACAGTCGAATGACAGCAATGTTAAAGTCGTTCCGCGAATCAATGTTCAGGTATCCCTGATGAATCAGCAGGTCGCTAACGGGAACAACTGACGAGTCGCTTCCGGGTGCCAATATGTCGACGGCTCCCAGTCGAACGAAGGTAGTGTTAGCTTTGCGTCTGTCAAATTAAACGAAGACAAATTATTTGTGTGTACCAATAGCATTGTTTTTCCCTTAGCTTACCCGAAAACACACTGGGCGGGCGTGATTGCGTAAGACGAGTCGATCAGGGTTGCGGAGCAGAAGACCGTTCCAGTCTCATCTTGGAGCGCCACCTGTCGAGCAAACCCGTGGTGTCATGTGAGTTAGTGGTCATGATTTTCTTGCTGTTCCTGTTTTATGGTCTTTTAGCTTACCTGCCAACACCATCGTCCAGCTGATGCGGCTTTCTGGTTCTGCATCGCATCGATGATGGCATGCGCAGGCAGGACTTGACCTGGTCTCGGCTGGCCACAGAAACATTGTAAAGAACCAGGTACAGACGCAGCAAATAGGGATTCTGTAAAAACACTCGTGATATTTCTTCCGCCCAAATTCTGTGCTACTGAAGACCTAAAACAAGTGGACGCCGTTTTCACTTGACATAACTCCATACTTACGCAGTTGCAAAAGTAATCCAAGCCAGAGAAACCTCATGTCGGACGAGATATAAGCTAGGAATCCGTAGATGTAGCACAGCTAGGGAGAACTTCAGCAAGGCAACGTTGTCTGCTAAGGATCTCGATGTTATTCCGGAAGTAAGCAAAAAGAGACTGAGAAAAATACTTGTTCGTCAACTGTTGACTGCCTGGTCGTTTCAAGCCGAAGGTATGAATACTTTACGGCTGGCTGCAGAAAGCTGTACCACGGCGTCGTTGTTTACTTCTTTATGGTGCGGTGTAGACAGGTAGTAGGCTAAATTATATTGTCTTTCCTCCTTCGGGAAATGACTTTGATCGTTTGCGTTCTTGTCTGCCACCCGACGCGGAATTAAACCAAGAAACCAGTTAGCAGACATGCTTCACTAATTGTTCCTCTCTGTATGATCCGGTATTAGCTGGCTATAAACACCTGTCCCGACATACAGCTACCGTATGCCATATCAATTGCCGACGACGCCAAAACTGGTTTCATTGTCGTCACAACGTATCTTTGCGAAAGCACCATTCGCCGAATGTTTTTGCTGAATGGCAGCCTTCGTACTGTTTGAGACAAGCCTCGAAATCAGCTTATGCTGTATTTCTGAACATTTTGTTCATTTCTTGCCAGCCGAAAGATCATGTATGGGATCTCTAAACAGCTAAAGCATATTTCGAATTATTTCGTGACAGGGGAAAAAGTACATTTTCCGTCCAAACGCAGCCCGAGACACGATATATTAGTTAGAAGCTCGTGGCTAATGTATATCGTGCCCGACAGCTCAGAAAACGCATATGCCGTACGTACGAAGGTGCTGGAAGAACAGCCCTTATCTTAAACACGGAAGTAAACTTTTCTCACGCCTATGAACAGCTAGAGACCTAGCCTGGTGCTCCAGATCAATTGGCGCGATAGCAGGCTTTTTTTACGTGATTTAGCACAAAGGCGAGGAGGGAGTAAACCTGCCGGTTTTGTACTTTGTACTTGAAGTTATTTCTGCCGTCGGATATTCTGTGCTTTATTCCTGAGTCATTGACAACTTTGGTCGTTCATCCGATGAAGTGAGTCCATCTGAAAAGATAAGCGTACCTATTTACACCAGGTGAAACCATGGAACGGTGGCTGGACAGTGGTCATCAACCGTTAATTTTCCAGTTTTAAAGAGGCACTTCGGTACATATGCATTCCCTAACCCATTCAAACACAAAACTCGACCAGTTTAGCCAGAATTAATAGGGTCCAGTCTATCAAGAAAGATGAGATAACCATCTGGTACGATCTTTAGACCTGTAAAGACGTTACCGAATTTCCGCCAGACTTTCTTGGTTCTGGTCATTCCTTCGGCGTTGAGTCTGCGAACTCGGCACCCGAACCTTTCATCTTCGACGACAACCACATTGCAAAATAGTTGGTCACTGTGTATCTTACTTGGAGTAGTGGGGTAGTTTCGGAAATACTGGGCCGTGCGCCCACAAAATCTGTGCGAAAATGGAACTCTCATTTTACACCTATTTCTTCACAGTTTTTCTTTCCCAGTATTCGTGTCAAGTGACGCATTTATATGGAACAGTGCGACCGCGCTCTACGGGACTTCTCGGTTACGTGACACTCGAGCCGACTTCCACCACAACTGCAAGATCCGTAGATCGGGATGTCCATCCCACCACCGGACTATACAGTGCATACAACTACGACAACACCAACAATCGCGATCGGGATGTTCAAGCCACGACTGGACTATACAGTGCTTACAACTACGAGGACACGAACAACCGGGATCAGTACGATAACCGCGGTAGTGCATGGGACACCTATCAAACGACCCGAGCACCCGAGGACTACGACGCCTACGCTCGCCGTTACTCCTCTTCCTCAAGCAGCGGCCAGAGTCCTTACCAAGGTGCCTCGTCGTACTCGTCAGCCAGTGGACAAGGTGTCCGCGTAGGAGGATCAGCATCCTCTTCTTCCAGTAGCCAAAGTGGACAACCGTCGTACGGTTCGAGCTCCAGCTACAGCTCGGCTTCGCGAGGCTACGGCCAACAGTCGCCGTCGACGGCCTACGACTCGCGGTACGGACAGCCGTCGCAATCGGCGGCTTACGATTCTCGATACGGTCAGCAGGCTCCACAACAGCCAGCTTACGATAGTCGGTACGGCCAACAGGCTCCTCTGCAATCTTATGGGCAATCGTACGATTCACGATACAGTCAGCCTAGTCCAAGTGGGCGTTACGACCAGTATGGAACTTCCCAAAGTTCTCAGGATTCTCGCTATGACCAATACGGAAGACCGGTAGATCCCCGATATAATGTAGCGTACAGACAACCAGCAACACCAGGTAAACACAATTCCCGACTTACCGGAAGAGGAAACATATTCGCGAAAAAATTCTACCGCTGCAAACAAACTAACTCGCCAAGTTTGTTTGACAGTGGCACACCTTGTGATTGTTAGTGGATGGAAGCGTGCGCCACTTGGTCGAACAATCTCGTTAAGTCTGTTTGCCGAGCTCCCAAGTGTTGCGGAGAATTTGATATGTCCCAGCTTGGTCAGGTTGTAGAGTTTATATGCAGTACGGTACACTGCATCAGGGAATTTATATTAATTTGTATTTCTTTGCAGCTGTGGATTACAGTCTATATCCGCCAACGTTGAAGTCCCTCGTGCTCTCCGAGTCTTCGATGTATCTCTTCTGGGTCGATCCAGGGCTCCAAGGCAAGAAAGACTCGGAAAACAGCACGAAGTATGTCATTAAGTACAATTCCCTGCAACCGTCTGCGGATGGGCGTCAGGAAGAACAGCAGGTCGAGGTTTCGGGGAAACACCATCAGATAAATCAGCTCCAACCTGGAGCAGACTACAGCTTCTCCATCAAGGCCAACCGAAACGGCCAGGAGACCGGATGGAGTGCTCCTGTCAGCAACCGCACCCTCGAAGCCCGTAGGAAGCCGTTACTATAGATTTAGTTTATTAGCAGCTTGCTTGATCTTTACCAGTATTACTGTAGAAGTAACAAGGAGCCTCCAACATTCTCGGGCATGAATTTCTTGTGCTTGTTTTGTAGTTCCCACCGGAGCGCCCTCTAACGTTAGAGCCGACCCTACCGATCGCGATGCAACAATAAAAATATCTCCACCGGAAGGTTTCGCCGGAAATATCCGCAGGTATGTAGGTCTTCTTTGTAACGGCTGCTGTTCGACTCGGAGTCGTTATTTCGCGGCTTTACAGTTACCTGATCTTGTACGCGCCTTCTGGTGGTGGCCAAGAGCCTCGCGTGTGGTCAGAGCAAACCGTTCCCGCCGCCTACTCTGGTGAGACCACGTTCGTCTTGAGGAACCTCAAGCCTGCTGAGGAGTATTTTTACACCATCCAGGCTACCAACAGCCGAGGTAGCAGTCCCTTCACCGAGATCACCAGCTTCAAGACTTCAGGTTATCCCAGCTACGGCACTGGCTCGTCCTTCGGGTACAACACTCCGGCACCAGCCCAGCCTTATCCAGGGGCAGACCAGTACCCAGGTTATAGCTCCGGCTATAACACACCGCCTCCTGCCCAACCTTATCCAGGTGCAGGAGACACCTACCCAGGCTATAACTCTGGCTATGATTCTCAATATGGACAAGACCAGTACGGACGTCCAGCTGCTGAAGCCACCACTGAGGACTACTGGAGCCGATACCGCACCGAACAACCCCGTGCTTCTGAGGTAAAATTAACATTTCCAAAGCAGAAACTCTCATACATTTAACGTGAAAAATCAGCGCACCAGATGACGAGGACAAAATCCTTGTCCCAAGTGTCACAAAGCTTTCAGTCCATATCATCTCAAGCTTGCGCCACTTGAAAAGGAAAACTTGCCAGGCTATTTTCTAAGCGGAGCAAGCTTCCGTTGCAACTGGTTGAGGACGCGCGTTGCTTGGAAAACGATCGTGTCCAGTTTGTTTGCCGAGCTCCCAAATTTTGATGCGTTTTTGGTGATTTACAGAACACACCGGACCAGTGGGGAAACTACCCAGAGGAGTACCAGACAACCACGGAGGACTACTGGAGTCGTTACCCAACAGCTGCGCCCGTCGATGACGGAAACCACGATTCTCGCTATCAGACTGCCTACCCCGGTTACGAGGCGAACACTCCCGATTACTACGGTCGTTATGCCGGACAGCAGACAACACCAGACTACTGGGCTGCTCGCTACCCCGCCACCACACCACCCTCTCGTGAGGATGCCTATGGACGAACTGGTCTGATGGGTACCGTGACTGCTGCTCCTCAGACCACCGACATCTACTGGTCACCATACTGGGGAGCCGCCACCGAACCCTCGCGAGCTGCGACCGCTGCTCCATCCTGGTCAGGCGGTAGCAGCGCAGGCGGAAGTGCATGGTCTGGAAGCTCCAGTAGCGGAGGAGGACGTCATTCTGCAACACGTCAGTTGAAGTCCACATTAATCCATTGCATGTGATGCAACTTTCAAACTTGTCAGCTTATCCTTATATCCATATTTTAGCCGGCGGTCCCGATCCACCAACCGACGTTCGCGTTGACTCTCTGGAAGACCCAACAGAGGCCCTTGTGACTTTCACACCTTCAGTATGCTTTAAACTCCTACAATAACAGAAAACCTGTGCTTAACACCCACCTGTCGATGTATTGCAGGTTTCCAGTGGCATTAATAACTACGAAGTCTATTATTCTTATGGTGAGTAGTGAGCTTTGCATTCACGAGTACCTGGTAGTCGCGTATCCGGCTGCTCGGGACAGGCAAATTTTTGTTCAAAAGATCTCACCTGTAGCAGAATGATCGGGCTGTAATACTCTGTCTTTGCAGATCCATATGCCGCCGATGATCTGTGGCAGGTCGATACCGCCCCTGGTGACGAGAACCAGCTCATCTTGGTTCGTCTGACGCCTGGTACCCCAGTGTACATGAAGGTCCGCGCCAAGAGCGCGAGAGGTAACTCGGAGTTCAGCCAGGTGGTACCTTTCCAATCGAGCAGTGGGCAAGCAGCCGAAACCGCCGGTTCCGCTGCCCATAGCAGCGACAACAGACAAGGTAAGCCAGTATCGTCGTTTCCCATGGGTCCCTACAGGCAGTGTACGCCGACAGTGATATTTTGCAGAGGGCGAGGCTCCACAAGATCCATACGCTAGCCAGCGAGGAACCGAGGACCATGCCACAGGTACGTTAATCAATGATCTTATCTGGTAATGCAGATTCTGTAATACCAATATTGCATCCGAACTTCAAACGTTATGTAACCGGTGCATTCGTTCTTCTAGGTGATTCAAACCATGATGCTGACCATGATGCCACTGACACTGCTGACGAAGACCCAGACGCAGCACACACTCGCAACAGCCGGACATAAGTAACAACATAACACGCTCATGAGTCCTATAGATGCATTTAATGATTGCTGGTACCAGTTTGAAGTGGGAACCCTAGAAGCTGTGTTGGCCCGGGAACACTAAAGCTTCAATATCGAGTGTCGTTTACTGGCATGGTTCATGACAGTATCATTTCCAGTTCCTACGCGAACTTTTCTTGTATCTTTACTGCATGCTCATTTGCGATTACGGAAATGGGGCGAATGCCTATCATTACATCTGTATATGTAGTATATCTCAGAAACGCAGTTTGTACTGATTGATCGAATATCGAGCGCTATTTCTCTGCTGTAACCGGAAGTAGACGGAGAGAGGGTTTCTGATGCTAAAGAAATTTCTGCTCGTCTAGAGCTTGTAAGCATCTCTCAGCAAACCTCATCCGCTGCAGACAAGGCTGGCTCCAGCGACGAAAAAATAGCAGATAGCGCGGTAGATGACGATAAATCGAAGGTCCAAAGTTACGTAAGTCCTATCATAAAAGCTAGCGCTTCCGGTTGCCAAACCAAGTATCCAACAGTACACAGAGCGAGAGAGCGAGCGATAGAAAGGCAGCTGAAAGGCAAACTGCTGGCCTCGAGTTTCCCTCAACATGGGTCTCTGTAGAGAACCCTAGCAAAGCCGCGCACCCGAGTTTTCCGTGTCGTACGTCTTTACAGTCGGAGACCGTACAGGCTGTTGGATATGACAAAGCGGTCTGCTTTTATCAGTCGTTGTCTAAAAGATAACGTGATAGAGCAATAACACAGTGTACCAACTGATACGCGGCGTACGTTGCCAGCATTGTGGTTGTGGACCCTGCGCTGCGCCATAGACCTACATTTGAAGGCTTGTACAGCCTGGAAAAGTAGTGTAATTCTGTTCCAAGAACCGCCCTTCAACACGAATGACATTGAGAGAGCGGGTTCAGAGTAGAAACACGATTCAACGATAGAATTGCCAACTTTTTGGCAGCAGCCAAACTGGATCTCTTTCTCTCTGTCAAGGCCTCTGCTTAACGCTTCTCACATTTCTTTACCGCATAGCCGGTCTGTATACAAAAAACCATCATATACATTTCTGGCCAAGAATGTTTTGTGCACTGATCAGCAAATGGTGCCTCAATTAGTTTCCCTTGGATAACGGGCAACGGAGCTCAGTACTGTCAGCTGACACATTTCCCCCAGTTTCTTCCTTGTTCAAACATCTGCAAAGCCTACTTTTGCATACCCGAAACCTTCCTCCGGAGAAACAGCACTGTGCCTGCTCGGATAGCCATAGCAGCTAAGCTAAAGGAGACGAGGACCATTCAACGGGACAATTTGAAGGTAACCTCGATGGAATGCCGAATGAATGTCTGCTTCGAAAGTGAAGTGTGGAATTGAGTGTGGTTTTGCGAGACGCGGAAGAGCTTATATAGGAAAGTGGCGGTTGTAATATGGTGGTGTTGTCCGTTCACTCGTGTGATGGCCTTGATCGGGATCCAGTAGACGCCTGAAGTGGGACGGCACTGTCCGTTAACGCGTTCGTTGGTGAATGTTTGTTGCTTCCCTTGGTTTGATATGTTGCCCGACATTATGCGCAAAACTAGGCCATTTTTCCTTTATCTTGTTTTCGCGTCTCGCGGCTGCGCAGTGCTTTCGAAACTTGGATCCGTCTTTAGTTCTACCGGTGGCTAATACTAGCTTAGCATACGAATGCTAATTTTCCAAGCCATTATCTTTGTGGGAAGCGCAGGGTGAAGGAAGAGATCTGGCAGGGCGTGCAAGTAGAACGGTTACATAACGGCACCGCATGATTGTAGATTCCTTTCGCGTTTATGGCACGAAGAGAGCCTTGTTACGTAACTGCTCCCTCCGTCGAGCTAACTTAACTACTGTGTGCTGATGGGCATTTGCGTCTGCTGGTTGGAGAACTGCGGGGTTCGCGATGAAAGGCGAAAGACATTACAGGGACAAGGAAGTTCTTAGCCTGTGTATATTTTTTCTCTTATTTCTGTAAATCGTTGTTGAGCCACGTTGTGTTGTAGAGAACTGTCAAATAGACAGTTCCAAACACTAGGTTAGGATGCACACATCAAAACAAAGCGCCCTTAGCTGTGTAGTAGTTCATCAGTTATTACTGCGCCACTAAGATATTTCCGACATATATGACAAAGGGCGTTCTCTTTTGTTTACGTCCATGCAGACTTTAACCAGATGTCCGAATTGCATGATTAATTGGATCATTATATTTTGGGAGTGGAGTCTACATGCGCAAGATGCGTAAAGGGACGAAATGACGTCGAAAGGGTTTCCTAGAAGATGTCTTGTGTTAACGTCTGGAGGTGTGTGCTAGGCCTACTCACATAATGAGCTTATACGCGCCAGGTTTTTCATATGGTTGTCGACAAAGGGTGTAATTTAGCATGATAGCGTTGGAAGTGTGAGGGGGAGTATGAAAAGGAAGAAGAACGTATTGATTTCTACTGGAGAAGGTTTGCGTGCAAGTTTCTGCGTGTTGATCCTGGAGAAGGAAAAAACGAAAACACGCGGATGAATGTAGGCTTGGAGGGTTCTTGGGCTAGCCAGCGTCGGCCTTCGCAGCGCGCTGTTCCAATGTGGGCTGAAATCAATGGCATGCAACGTAAGCAATATAATTTCTGCGGGACCGAGTTTGTCTTCTGTGCCTAGTTTGTCGATTGAGCATGGCTCGCGTCTATTGAAGGTTGGCAGCAGCAGCCAGCTAAGCGAAAGTTGTGTAATTCTTCCGCCTTTGAAAACGCTATACGGGCCTATCGATAATAAAGGCAAGCCAGGCAGGCTTTCAAGTGCAAACGATAAAGTCAATAAATGATTATTCGACAAGGTCACCTTGGCTGTCGCAACGCAAAAGTGGTTCAAGCCGTCGCCGTGACAACGGTCCACTGATCAACGACCCGTATTTTCGCGCTGACGTCATTGCACCCGTATAACCAACGACGGCTCTAGCGCCGCAACCCACTCACTGATATACCCGTTATATAAACGTGTCCTTGAGTGCTAACTGGCTGCTTTCTGCTTTGGCACATCACTTTATTCGCCTTCCTACAGGCTGATCGCTTTCCATTAGGAAAAGATTCAAGTTCTGTTGGCTGGATAGTTTCCTTGTCCAAACTGCGAGAAGGTTTCTGCGCAATTCAAATGGCAGTTTCGGAAGAGGCAGTTTCCGGACCACCAGACAGATAATTCAATACCGTTGTTATGAAGACCAGACTGTTTTCAATGCTATATGAATTGTAAAGGTGGCCCCCTAAAAGACCCGAAGTCGCTCGATCGTCGCAAAACTTTCGCGTTCTTGGCACGGCACTGTGAATGCTTGCTCGCAAAATGGTCGTTCAAGTTCATGGGCACTTATCTGCATAACTACATGTACGTGTAGGTTTTTGCCTGAGGCAGATTACCTATTCCGAGACACGGTTATCCAATGCTGGCGTCTTTTAATCTTCGTTCTGATCGATCTGCAATCCAGGCTCTTCTATGGCATTAAATAGAAACGAGTACGAAAGACTGGGCGACATCCAGGGTTTATGTGCAATTAGTCGGTTCGCATCACTTGTATTTTAAGCCTGTGACATAACCTCCCCGGAGGCCGGTATCACAAGAACAGTTCTTGAGCTGACTCTCGTCGGGGTCCCGCCGACCGAAGGCAGTCTCGGGTTCCCCGCAAAATTAGCAAAGCTGCACCTATCCGTAATGACTGACAAGATACTGTATCGGTCGAAAACTTCTCGCGCTACCAGACGTATTTGCCTACATTAGTCGGGAGGATCAGGTTTTCGGCCGGAGAAATAAATATATCTTGACCTTCAGTCTGGTTTCTCCCCGGAAGGAAACTTTGGTACATGGCCTGCTATCAGGAAATCCTGATATTCTCCCCAATCTACTGTAGACACAGAGCATTGTAAATCAAGCTGATAGCCATCGATGAATTTGTGGTTCTTGGCCAAGACTAGTTACATTCATATCGACTGTCGATATGGCTCTATGGGCAAATAAAGACGAATCGAGTGTGCCAACACAATTAGCCACGAAATTTGATCGCCATCTTCGCCTGATACTGCATTGTGGCAAGGTCTCAGAGACTGGGAACCGGGAGAGTGTCGTAACTTCCTCGATCCTGCCGTTATGTAACCAGCAATTTGTGGCATTTTTTCAGATAAGCCTCTTCCCTGTCTTACTAAACCCCGACGTTATCACCGAATGCTCTGTTGGCACTCGGCTTTTCGAAAATCAAATTCCGCAACCACGAAAAGCCAATGGGCCGGAAATGGAAGGAAAAATCCAAAATTAGAAATATAGTACTATCAAATCGGAATGCTTGAAGTTTTGTGTACCGATTTCGGAGTAGATTTACCCAAAGGAATCAAACAAACGAAAGCTAATTTGTCTTGAAAATGATAGTTAATGAAAACCTTCGCTGATCCTTCGAGGGGTTGCAAAACGCGTGGCAGTTTGAGATAAACGATGGGACAAACGGCTGATGCTGTCCGTGGTAGTTTGCTTGGTGGTCAATTATACCACCAAGTTGAAAAAGTTCAAATCTGATTGACTGATTGTCCGGAGTGTTCGCCCTACATCATCCGAACACCGCCTATGCTCCACAGTCAATTCAGTGGAGAGTTTCTTTCCTGGTTGACGAACAAAGCCTCCCTTTGCTTCGTGAATTGCGAAGCTAATTATTAATCTTGAATGTTTAAACACTACTAAATGCAATGGATTTGATTAAACCGTCGTTTGTTCAAACCATCTGCGTAAATTGCAAGGACTCGTAATATGAAGTAGCATGTTGTGGTTAGAGTGCGGCTAAGTTATCTCTTCTGACAGATGAGTATTAATATTAGCCCGATGACATAACATTCCTTCATCCAGCGCATCCGTTTTAGAAAGTGTGACAGTGTGTCGGCGTTATCAGAAGGAGCGTCACAAAGTGCTCTTGCAGCAATAACTTGTTTGGGAAATTGCTTCTTACGTAACCCTGAAACAAACCAGCGTTTTTTATGGGGAGGAGAGGAAGGCGACCAAGGCCGATTTGAGAAGAATAAATATTGTCCTTGATCATCTGGCGAACCCACTTTTCTTAAATGGCTATTGGATGCGTAGTCTGTGTTTCGAGCATGAAAAAAGTCGCAATTAATGACAGCGCTTACGTAAGCGACCTTCCGTCCCTTCACTAAAAAAAGGATGGAAAAACCAGCAACCTCGATCGCTTTCAGTCAAATTCAAGGTCTTTCGACGGTGCTGCCACCTCCGTTGCGCCAACGTGCTTCAGCAAGTCGCATGGAACCGTGGCGGAACTGGGTTGGCTTTCAAACGTCGACTTGATCCAGCTGTGAATTCTCACCAGATTTATGGAGGCGAGAGCCCTGTGGTTTGCTGAAGGTTTTCGATAGGAAAACTGCAGTTCCCTACAAAAAGTTCGATCACTTACCAGTCTTATGAGACTTATCTCCACGATGGTACAACGTCACGTACTGCAGGCGAACGATGTGACATACGGTCTCGGTCGAGGAGTACGTTGTTGCACATTAACCAATGCTCAGACAAGCCTCGATGGTATTAATAAAGGCGAATCAGTTGTCCGGGAAGCTGACAAAAACAATCGGGTTAAGCGACATCAGTTTGTAGAGAAAATTCGGCTCGCTTTGAAAAAGAGACTGAACCATGTGACCATTGGTGTTTTTCCCTGCAAAATGCGGAATCTTTTGGAGAGCATAAAGGCTGGTTTGATCACTGGTAAAGGTTTATAAACGTCGGTTTCTGAAGCTGAAGAGGCATGGACAGCATGTGCTGATCATCGACCGAAGGCCGCATGTCCAGTGCATGCCACATGTCCCCGGCTATCCGGCGCGTCGGAGGACCTTGTGATCTGCAGACTACCTGGTGATCCACAGAGAACGTCCTAAGCCCAAGGCCTGAAGAAGCTGCTGTATCAGCTATACCAGTGCTCCGGAATTATTGTTCTGGAGACACTGAGGTTGCTGTAAAGTGCATCGCATCGTCGATCGCTGTAGCCAAAATCGCAAAACGTAAAAAACTAAAAACTGCCATGGCGGCAAGCCTAGTCCTCACAGGACTACCATCAAATAAGAAAGGTAAACCAACGCCGGCCTTGCACAGCGAGTTCTTCGTGAGTCCGTGTAGCTTACCAGTCAGATCGTACGCAGCGCCATCTCTCTTCGCAACTCTGTTGTTTTCGCCGGCCATGGGTTTTGCAGTAGCGCCACCGTCGCCGGAAGTTCTGTCGCGACGTGCGCTTGCTGTATCGTTCTGGCGTGGTTTTCCGTTGCGCATTGCGCTTTGCTCTTGCTGCTCGTGGACCTTACATCCCTTAAGCTCCCACCCCCATTCCAAAAACCTGACTCTCTGGTATCAGTCATACTTCATCAGGATTTTAGAATGATCTGTGATCAGGTTACTGGGTATAAATCGTCCCATTCCTGAAACGAGCCCCAGCAAATAGGTCGTTGGCTCACATTCACCCTCGATTTCCAGATAACACCAGTCTGCATGAATACTTCAGTGGACGCAAGTGACACTGGGGAACTGGGCCAGACGTCACTGCGTGTTGCGACTGTATGGTGATGAATTCCCTGTTAGAACAGAAGGTGGCATGATACAGCCCAAAGCCAGTCTGCCTGCTGCAGAATCTTGCCGTGGTTAGCTGAGTTGCCTCTTCGCCAGCACAGTCGGGTATATGACTTGACTCTTGTTTTTGTGTCGGATAAGGCAACAAAGAAAGCTTATCTGGAGCAGCCTGCGGTGAGAATGAGTTCAACCCATTAATGCTGAAATAAACATGCACGCCATGTTGTTAACTTGTTTTTATTTAGAAAGTGGCCACATCGTCAACTAATACTTTAACGACCGTCCCTGTTTATAAAATTTTTACTAGGTCAACTTATCAGTAGTTTGTTAGTATGAATAGGTTTATGACAGAGGAGCAGGGAACGCGGAATGGCTGGTCGCTGAATATACCGCGAGCCGCTCGTGTACATAACAGGCAAACTTGCAATCACAGTCCGCAGTGACGTCACTGCGGACACAGTATCGTAACTTTCAAGTTCAAAGCTATGAATCCACATGGACTGTCTTTTATGAGTTCGTGGCGTCTGGAGGATCGATGAACATCCGAATGCGTCCATTAAAAAAGCTGTCAAAAGTCGGGCGGAAATAATTAACAATTGGGTAAACTGGATTTTGTTTCACGACCGACAGTTGTTGTGTGACTGATGATATGATGTGTGGCCTCGTTGGAGAGAAAAAGGCATAACTGTAGGGAGAGAGAAAATTAAGGGAAGGAGGACGTCGCACCAACCGGAATACTCTTGACGCTTGTTGGCGACCTTAATCTCTGGCAATTAGGACTTCAAAACAGCCATCACTGTCACTGCCACTGTCAAGGACGCAAGTTAATTTTCTAGGCCCCAATTCGGGTTTCCTTATACAGTATTTTACATAGTCAAGAGGTTTTCCATCGTTGAGGTAACGAGATGGGGACTGACAGCCATCGCGTGAACGAGTCTCCAGGAACCCGCCGAGTCCTCTAATGCGCACAACATGTATGCAGGAGTTGACCCGTTTCTTCACGCAAGAACGGCAACTGAAGCATTCCTTCCAACCTAAATTTCGTTTATCAAGAAGAACGCGACCTTATTCAGTAACTTATCCCTTTATCCCAACAGCTATAAACCCTCGGGTTGCTGGAGCGCCCTTCATGTTTAATGTGACATGACTTTAGGCCTTCAGCCGTACATGGAAATGTTGTCGCGCGCTTATCCTCTTTTTAGAGGTCGGGAATTGGGCCATGGTCCTGTTTCTCCTTCTAATAACATCGTTAATATTCTTTACGACCAATGCGTCGTTGCGTACGTACCCTAGTTTGGTGTATCAATGCTCGCAGCTGTCAAACCGGAAACAGAGACGGAAAAACGACACGCATAAGATTGTCATATCAGGTGGCGCACGCTTCCAGCTAATAACGAATGAAACGTGCGCCACTTGAGCCAACGGTCTAGTACGTTTTGTTTGCCGACCTTCCATACATTGTAAGAGTTCGAACCCAACCCATAAACAATTTGGAACATTGCAGTTGAAGGGTATCTCAATCAAGGTTTGACCATGTCGTGTGAAGTTCGTCCGTTCCGAATGCGGTTCACGATCGTAAATCATGAGGAAACCACTGCCGGCATTCGTCTGCTGGCCGAAGGGTCTTGCTGTGGTTTACTGCCCACGTCGTTGAATGCGGACTACAACTGATGTGTAACTGCTGTTCGCGGCCAACTGACCAAGCGTTTTTGCGTCACTTGCAATTTCGCCGAAGTTACCAGTAGGAGTTTTGTTTTTCTTGGTGGTGGCGTGGCGTGGCGTGAGTACTCCGCTGCACCACGATGAGGTCTTGCGATGTGCTTCTTGCGTGTTTGTCCTGCTAGACCAACAACACTGTATGTGCGATTGTCAGATGAAGCGGCTTGAACTTGAACTAGGTTGCACACGTTTCCTCATCATCAACATGCTGAGTAAACCTTTCTGCACGAAAACATCTTTGTTGTTGTTTTGACCGGGGCGGACTGAACCAACTCTTACCGAGCAGAGTCACCCAATCTCCTCCTGAACTTCAACGTCGTAAACAAGTTTTTCACTCTGAACTCTAAGCCAACCAAAGACCCTACTAATCAATGCAAGGAGTAGTACAGTAGTCACTCATCGTAGATCAAATATCCAGCTTTCTCGAAACAGGACGTGATCGAAGAGGAGCTTGCACTGTATCAACCTTGTCGGAAGAGACGATAGTGTTATAGTAATCATCACATAAGTCGACATACTCCAGTCAGGTCCGCGTGTTTGCTTGTTAGTGTCTGATGTGCCGCCGCTAATCAATGTCTTGCTTTGGGACTTTCTCCCGTAATTCCACATCATCAAACTACAATGCAAGTCGTAATAGATTACACGGGCCGGGCAAGTGTAGATTCGCCCAAAAGGATCTACGATAATCCGACTTGCAAACTTTTGATTCTTCGACTTGGAAGCGAACCGGGAAGACACTTCCGGCTGTCCCGATGCAGTTCCTGTTTTGTAGACTGTCGTCCTCGTCACTGCATTGTTAAGAAAATCTTCTACGAGTACGTCTTTGATCTCATTATCAATGGGGTGGAATTTTCCCATAACCACCATGTATCGTAATAAAAAAGAGGCGTGTTCCGACACTTTGTGCGAATTGTGGCTCCGCCGTTTTCCGTCCGTGTATGAACCATGTAGATGTATGAGACTATGTAGCGTGTTGGTACACAAGGCCAATTAGCGAAGAAGGGGTTGGATTGCTCACTTGCTTATGATCCCTTTTTTGGCAGCCTGCTGGCTGTACCTATAGCCGGGACATCCGTGCTGTCTATACGTACTTTTGTACGTGACATTGTACTGTATACACTATACACTATACACCGTACCCTCTATTAATATAATTGTTTCTGGTTTGTAGTTAATACTGCATACTCGGCTGCCGGTGCAGCCGACGTGTGAATGAACTCTGATGACCAGTCAAGTCAGCTAAACGCCATTTCGTCAAGCCTTCGAAGACAACGAGACGGTATCCTGTTGGTGTTATCAAAAGTATCTGTGCTACTTACAAAAGGCCCACTAAACTATAAGCGCTGAACGCCTTTGTATCGCCCCGTACACACTCTACTGACCAAACTGCGCTATACGAATTCGCCCTCATCACACTTTGCCTCAGTAACATCCATATATTTTGTTTCGTTCTTCGGACTTGACCACAACACTGCCGCATGCCGTTCGATTGATGACATCCACCTTGTTCCCTATATCAATTAGTCAAGACCTCACTTTCGTTCGCCTTCATGTCGGCGTTTGACTAGAGATACCTTGATATCGGTGCTATCGCACAGACGACTTTCCTCTTTGTGGATCTTACATCACTCGGAGCGGTTGATCGCTGAGCCGCTATGTCCAGTCCATCACCCATGCCACCGACCAGTGGCGCCCCTTCGACGGGAGGAAAGTACCACGCCTCTTCTGAACTGAAAATTGGTACGTCTTTATATCCAATAACACCTCCAAAAATCTAAACTTGGCTTTTGAAATCACCGCATAAAAAAGCGCGTGCAACTGTTAAAAATCGGAAAAAATATTCTGAATATTTTCGTACAAATAACGAAATGGAGAACGGGCATGAGATTTCCGTTATCAAATTTAATGGAAATGCAGTTTCGTCTGTCGATTTCTCTTGCATGGTTTGTGGTTAGAGTTCCTTGCTCTTTGATCTCTTTTGAGGGGTTCTTGATTGATTTTCACAATGAATGACATAAGGTATGTGAAGAGACTTTTGAGGCGCAGAGGGACACAGCAAAGTGACTTACCGGTTTGATCCACATTTGTGCGCGTAATCGAGCAATGCTCTTGTATCGTGTCATGTCATAGTAGCTGTGACTGTTTGTAAGCCAAGTTCAAGGGACAAACCACCTATTGACATAACCTTTTTTTCATAACTCATGCTCGACACTCTTGTCCACCGCAGTATCTTCATGTCTACCTGCATTCTAGATTTCGATGGGACCACAGTGCTGTGTCGCGTATGCGGGGACAAGGTTAGTATGGTCTATTGTTCACCTTACTGTATTGCTTGTAGTCGTTTTATCCGAAAATCAATTGATCAACGCAATTTCAGGCTAGTGGTTTCCACTATGGCGTGCACAGCTGCGAAGGATGCAAGGTAAGGGATGAGTTCCTTCTCCGAAGAGTTCAGTAGGGCGTATAGAGGAGAAGCACAGTTTAATTAGTGTAACGGGAAGATGAGAAGCAGCTTCAGTGATGGAAGTTCACAGAAGCGCACTTGGGTGACTGACCGTTCCGCTGGTGGACGCACTGATGGTCAAGTAGGGTGTGGTGGCGCCTACTGCCTTCCGAAGATGAACAGAGCACAGAGCCTACTCCCCTTCATCACTTGACCAGTCTGTAAGGTCTATATATACCCCTGCTCGCCTGAAGTGGTGCACTGTACGTGGTTCGGTCAAAGTGGCGCACTGAACACTCGTAACGCATAGGCCTAGGGCGTCAGTAGTATGGGCGCACGCTGGGTCGCCACTATGGACCCCTTTTTTCGTTTCATTAGTCTGGAAGCGTCGATTATCGCGTTTGATTATCTGGAAGCGTCAGTACGGATCTCGGTGTGGACCTCGGGGACCAGTGGTCAACCAGCTGACGTGGGAGTGCCCTCGTTTGACTTCACCGCCGAGATTCCAGAAGCGGCTTTCCATGTTACGTAAAAGTTTTTGGCGCTGTGGTACCGGGGTACATGAATCCAAATTCCGATAAGTCACAATGACAAGCGCCAAGGCGACGCGCGGCCTGAATCGCCAATTACGTGTTCGACGCCCGATCTCCCCCTTTGTACAACACGCAGAAGCGCCAGCAGGCAACAAGGATCCCTTCATGTTTTCTGGAAATCGATTGGGCTGGGTTGCCCCACTTATTCGACTAAGATCGAATAACGCTAAAAAAGTGCGAATTATGTCGGAAATGGGTCATTAAAACCTGTAAAATTCCCTTCCAAAAACGATGGTATCAGTAAGTCATCCGGAAGATTTCTTTCGTTGGTGGAGGTTCTAATGAAGGCCATGGCGGAAGTTCTTACGGAACAAGCTTCGGCATAGTTTTCGTTTTGGCACACATTTCCGATGAGTCTTCGCGAGTGAGAAAAACAAGTTTAATCCGGCCGGAAGCTGAGCTGAAATTTCAGTGAAGAGAGCTTGGCCGGACAACGACCCTGAAATATGTGCGACTGAGAAGCGCGTTGTTGAAGGAGAAGAGATCTTGTTGTAAGAGAGATGCGATTCGGTGAATGCTACGCCTGACCCACTGCCTGACTGCGCAAAAGAACCATCATTGACAGTTGAAAGCAATCTTCATCACTTGCAACCTTTCAAATCTATGGGCTTTCTCTCTCGTCTCGCTGTTAATTCTCACTGAACACCCCAAGATCGTTCGACAACGTCAGCTTCTTTTCACAACTCGAGACCGTCTCGCTTTGGGCATATTGTCCTCTTGTTGGACACGCCTGACTGACCAGCGGCTAGGAAGTGACGTCAAGGTCGATAGCGCTTGAGTACAAACTTCTCCCACCTGCAACTAACATATCTGCCACTCTGGAGGCACAGATGCTCTAAAGCTGGGATTCTTCAAAACAAGACATTCATTGCTCGTGTCTGATCAACTTCCTGGTTCTTCGGAACGAACTCGACCAGATTGCTGTCCCAAGTGGCGCACATTTCCCGTGTTGTTTGCTGGGAGTGTGCGCCGTGTTGAATAGCGATCTCACACTGTTCGTTTGTGTGGTTTGTGGGTTAGGACTTCAGTAGGACAAGCCAGAGGAATGCAGGCTAGCTTCGGACAGTTGACGCCGTCAAGTGACCATTGTCCAGCAGTGCATCAAAGGGACATACTTGATTGCAAAGGCTGAGCAAATCGACGGTAAAGCGAAGAATCCGTGCTGGACAGTGGATAGTGAACGGCTTTAGTGGTCAGGCTGCTGGGCAACGAAATGTGGGGAAGAGGAAGAGGACATTGGCCCGTCGATGACCGCTGGTTATTCTAGCGTCCCTCTCTCGAGTGACCACCGGCCGGCCATTGACCAGCTGGAAAGTAAAGTAAAGCTAAGCTGTGCTCGAGATATGTGCAGGGCAGAACAGGTCGTTGAACGCTGGCCTGATTCTCTTTTGGCACTTTAAGCGTGCCACACCGAACTCGGCATTCGAGCGGCCATTCTCTCCATTAGAAGTAGATTGTGGCCGAGATGTAATGGTCAGAGTATGGCCGAGTGCGAGGATAGAGGAAACCAGCACTGCGGCGCGGTGGATGGAAAGCAGGTCAACGTAGGGGCCGAACCACCATCGGACCAGACACTGACAACGAAGTATGTAAATTGGGTGAGTGCGCCTTCTCCCCCGGCCAAGTGGCGCACAAAGAACTGCCACGGACTTTGGAGCTGCGGCTTCACCCTGGCAGGCTCTCCTGTGTATGGCAGTATGTGAAGTGGCGTTGTGGGTCAGTGGTGGTCAGTGACAGCAAGCGAAGTGACCACTGACCAACTGGCTTATGCTAAAGCAAGCCTGTTGCAACGGTGTACCGTGTCCAGTCAGGGCTGTACGACCCGTGTTCACTCGCGCAGCCTAACTTGCTGGACACTTCTTGGCCTACTGCTCCAGTCGGTTTAGTGGGCTCTGAGCTTACAGACTGAGCTGCGCATACGACGGCTCATGGACAAGAAGATGCGTCGTGGAAGACCTGGGCAATGCCATAGCGCCATCTGTGGAATGTCTGGACGGTTCTTCAGGATACTAAGGGTGCAACGGAGAAGTGCAAAGTATGGCAGATGGATTACTAGTGCGAGTTATGGAAATAATTCAGGTTGATGGGTATATTATGGTGACAGGGACAGTGCGCGGAGAATTGCAATCGCGGTACTCGATCCTTGCGAGAAATGCGCGTAAAGAGGCGCAAGTGGAGATGGAGTACGATGGATTAGGGTCGCTTTATTACTGGCTTAGTTCAGTGTAGGACAACGATCTTGGCGCGGGAAGAAACGAGGACGATACGTAGCGAGGACGTAATACGTTATGCGTGCAGATGGCACATGGGCGAACTCATTCAGGTCGAGGCGCCGATTGCGAACGGGAGAGACGACGTGTAGGAAGGCTTGTTCGATGACTCAATCCCGCAGACTTCACTACGCTCACTACAGTGGATGTTCCAGATACGGCTGCCAGCCGTGTGAACTGCAAAGCGAGCTCGTTGACCAACATGTCAAGATTGGGGTTTGCGAGTGAAAAGTGGGTTTCACACTCGATTAAGTAGTCCGTCCACACACACACGGCATGAAAGGGACCCGCCGTGAGACAAAGGACCGCATTGGCTGACAGTACAGTCAAGGCAAACTGCCTCCTGCGGCCACCCGTTCATCTCAGGTCGTTACGGTAGACAGTACGGGAAGTGGGCCATGACGTCACTGCGAACCTCACCTACGCTACATCACGTTACACGCTTACAGGAAACCCGAATCGTTAGCGTACATTCCGAACTGCATCGAAACGTGCACAGCTCTTTTTCAATCTGAGCATTATGCTACGTTTTCGTGTAGGTTAGAAACAGACTGAGTATTTGTAGGATACTCTTAAAACTGGTCGAAAGATCCAAACTAAATGTTTCTAACACAAAATTGCTGTCCTGAGTGGCGCACGCTTCCACTCAGTTGAAACGAAAACATGCGTCACTTAATACGTGCCGTTTGCCACTCTTCCTATTGTGGTTAAGTTTAGCTGAATACCATTTTTAAAATAAAGATGCAGTTTGTTCGAACAAGAGGTGTTTTTTGGGACACTGATAGATAAGAGGGTTTTGTGGAGGATGGTTGACCAGGAGGTCGAATAGCGTAAAGAAAAGCCAATAGGAAAGTGTGCGAACGAACAGCGGCGGAAGAAGTCATCTTATCTTTTACACACTGGGGATCTTCAAGAGCTACACAGGGAACAAAGTGCGAGCAAGAATGATATAAAGCGAAAAGGGAAAGAAGGGGGAAATTGATTTGAAAAAATAATGTCGATGGGTGTGACTTGCTGTGGCCATAGGCGTTTATTGAGAACGGGAAAATGGGACAACGCGAGAATCTTTTCGCGTCTGTTTTCCCCGCCTTTCCCCGAGCACTGATCTATTTGGGTCAACAAAATAATCCCCTGTTACAACAATTTATCTGATATTTTATTTTGTGGATTTACATGTCAGTTTTGCGGTCCGAAAGTCAGAATTTCCGGATCGCACAGAACGTCGGGTTCTTTGAGCTCTTCGATCAAACTGTGCTTCTTCTGGAATTCTCCAATACTTCCAAAGATAATCTAGCTACTGCTGGACCTTCCTGATAACATTGCTGATGGGTTTGTATTTTGAAGGGGTTTTTTCGACGTTCCATTCAGCAGAAAATCCAGTACCGGCCTTGTACGAAGAACCAGCAGTGCGCCATTCTACGTATCAATCGTAATCGTTGTCAGTATTGCCGCTTAAAGAAGTGCATTGAAGTTGGGATGTCTCGTGATGGTGAGTTATAACAGTTTCCAGAAAAGCTAGTCATTTCTTCGGAAGTTCTAACTGAAAGATCTATCAATTGTGTGATGGATAATTGCAGCTGTTCGGTTTGGACGCGTTCCGAAGCGCGAAAAAGCCAAGATTATGGCGGAAATGCAAAAGCAGAACGCCAAGCAGCAGGCCACTTCTCTAACTGCCGAGATGGAGGATCAAGAGAGTTTATTGGCGCTAATCGTTAAAGCTCACGAGGAAACGTGCGAATATACACGACCCAGGATAATTGGGACGTTGGAGCAATGGAGATCAGGCGGAAGTCACATACCCGAGCTTTCAACTGTGGTCAGTACTAAATTTGAAATTTAATCTCAATGGATTTAAATGACTATAATAACGATGGGCGTGAACGAACGTCCTCGAACCCATCTATGTTTTACTGAGCGCGAGCGAATGCTTGCTAAGGTTATTGGGTCTTGATACAGGTTTGCCCGTTGAACCCAGCGGCTGCATCGAGCTCTCCACACTTCCAGTCAGGCTTCAACGCTCTCGACGGCTTCTCAGAACGCTTCTCACCCATTATTCGTGGAGTTGTCGACTTTGCTAAGCTGCTTCCCGGTTTCTTACTGCTTCCACAGGACGACCAAGTCACTCTGCTAAAGGTAAGGGTTTTCCATCCATTTCCAGGCAGTATGGCATTGCCTTCACTGGTTAGGAATGCAAGCTGACAATTTTCGGAGACTAATTTAGTAAAATTCTCATGAACTATTTTGTAGAAATTGATTCAGAATGAGTTCGAACTTCTCCCTGAGTGACAGTAAATGAGGACCAACCTGCGGGGAAATAACCTAACTGTGAGGCACCGGTTAGTTCCCCACACGTTGATCCGGTTGCTGATGCGCGAGTTGTTGAGGGTTGAAGGCAAACAACTTTGTGCACCGGTCAAGATAAAGCCTGGTTTAGAATGGGCATTAACAACTGTTGCGGTCACTGATGAAGGCTGTTTGTGGGATTGAACAAACGATGGCGTCGATAGGCAAATCAGTTTGATATTTTTAAGTTTTATGAGCTTGTATTCCGTGAAGAGAGTACGAGCTAACAGTATAACGGACGCTGATCGTCTCTTTTGTGCATTACAGGCGGGCGTGTTTGAGATCCTCCTGGTCCGCTTATCCAGATTGTTTGATGCTAGCACCAGCTCGCTGCTCTGTCCCAATGGACAGGTTTTACGCCGCGATCTACCTGCACTGACTGGTAGCAACGCCCGATTCCTTGTTGACTCCATGTTCGACTTTGCTGAGCGCTTCAATCACATGGACTTGACGGACGCTGAGATTGCCGTCTTTTCGGCCATCGCACTCATGGCCAACGGTAAGTCCTTCAACCTCGACTCGTTATACTCATCGGCAAACAGAAAGCAGCTGTCAGCCACCACGAGATACTCGAGCCAACCCAAGGTTTCTATTTTGTCGTTCTATTCTTCAATATGAGATCATCTAATAGAAATCAGTGGTCTTCCACAAGGGTGTACCGGTTGGTCAACCATGGTTTCTATTCGCACGTTCCATACCCGCTGTCCAGTATGGACCGCCTGACTAGAAACCAAGTGGTGCCTGCCCGAACGTTCAGTGGATCGCCGCTGGTTTTTATTGAATGAGCCCATATCAATTTGTTGGTGTTTTCACTGAGAGCCGGCCTCCCAGTCCTACATCGCCAATCGAGCCATTTAACCTTGTGGTGGTGGCTGTTACCTTCACTCTGTAGTTTGTGGGGATCCTTGACCACAATTACGTCTTGAATTTCACTTAATGTTTTCTTTCGCCGTTACCTGCTGCGCGTGTTACGGTTGATGAGACCTTGATTCCCTTTACAGATCGGCCTGGTTTGCGCAGTGTGGAATTGGTCGGCAAGCTGCAAGATGCGATGAAACAGTGTCTTGAACGCTTGCTGGCCCGTAACCATCGACATCAACCGGATTTTTACGCCCAAGTACTCCGCAAGATCCCTGATTTGCGCACATTGAACACGCTACATTCCGAGAAGCTTCTTGGATGCAAGATGGAAGCGTGTAATGTGGCCGCACTGTCGTCCATCAACCCTGCGCTCAGTGGCGCGGCTAATCGAGTGGCCAAGAGATGGCTGCAACCGAGGACCCTCGTGGAAGCAGCGGATAGTCCAAATTCATCTTTTGGACGATGTGAAAGTTCCTCGCCCAATTCAAGGTCTCCCACGAGTTGTTCGTCTTCGGAGACCACACGTGCTGCTGACTCTGGAGTTGAAAGCGGCAGCGATTGCAGATTCGACTTGGAAAGTGAAGTGGAAAAACGACGCCGTAGCGAAAACGGTAAGGACATTTTGCTGGGGTTACTTCAAATTGTACAACGCAGAAATAATGCAACTTCTGAACTCGACCTCATCTCGAGAATTTATGTTTTCTGGATTGCGAATAATACTTTTAATTTTTGCAGATTCAAAAGCAGCACCCGTGGAATGTGATACGCCGGTACTAAAGAAGGCGCTACAAGCGCCGCCTTTAGCACCGCCTTCGGAAATATATGCGGAATTATACCGAACGCACAAAAAGTTTCGGGCAGCCCGAAGGAGCGAGTCCGAGTCGTTAGCACGGGCGGACAGCACAACGGAACCTGTACAAGACAGTCCGGCTCCTTCGCCCATGAGCAAAGACCTTCAACCTACCAAGGACGAAGTAGCAGCACAAACCTCGACAACTCGATTACAAGCAGCTCTTAAGCCCGACAGCACCACCAGTCACAGTCAAGCTTCCTTCACCTCGACCTCTGCCATGTCGGCCACGCATTTACCTTTTCCCAACAATTACTTCGGCTATGGCATCTCGCCACACGCCGGGATGATGCCGGCAGCAGTGGCCGCCATGGCTGGTTCAGCATTCAATTCCAAAGCATCTCCCTTTTCTTTTGTTCCTTCCTTTTATCATCCACAAGACGTGCGGTCGTTACAACACCAAATTAGCGGAATAAGCCTCTATCCTTCTTCGTTCGACATGTCTCAAATGGCATACATGCAAATGGCACAGGTGACATAGACCATCTCCCTAGAATACAACGAACCGATCACTCACCATGTTGCATGTTTACAGGCGAGGATGGCGCCACTGGCGTTTTCATCCATGCATCCACTTCAGACTGAAACGCGGACCTCACAACCTTCGTCGGAGTCCACCTCGTTCTCACATTCTTCCACCGCTTCTTCACCCATTCCTTCTCCATCAGGGGCTTTCACGCTGCCCGCAAAGAGACCTTCGTCAGCAATGGTCAGCAGTAGCGATTCAGAGCAGCCTCTGAATCTCTCTAAGAAACTAGAAGTATGAACGCGGAAGAGAACGCTCTGCAATAAGGAAGAGTTCCCCAACGATCTCGAGTATGGTAGACGAAAGGAATTAGATTACTCGTACCAGCCTTTCGGGGATGTTTTCTTAGATGAGCGTTGCTTTTTCTTTGCTTAGTACACTGCCTGTTCTCAGTTCCATGTCTTGGTGATGTGTGATGATTAGCTCGATGGATCGATGTGGCTTCTTGTCAACGTCTCTCTCGAGTTTGTCAGCAGGCCTGAACGTAACCTGTAAAACTAGTATTCGAGCATTTATCAGAGCTTTTAAGTCTTTACGATAAAAGTGTGCCTGTAGTGGCTCTGTCTAGACTTTTTGTTTTTCATTTCCTTCAGACGGTTCGGCCTTGTCCATAATCATGCATTCTGCTGTGGCTTCAAACCTGATTAGCTATATAGTCTAAGCTTTGTGGATTTCAGTTTCAGCCTTCTTGTTTCTCATTACTCTACGTACGAAGCTCATTAGCGATCTATGGTCGTCAAGAACCCAATGTCACAAGTTTGCCGCACCGATGCTTCGTAGTATCGACGGAGGAAGTTACACTTTACGGGAAGGTATTGTAACCAAGAAGCCACATATGACCGCCGTCGTCACAGAGGCGCAAACATTCGTACCGTATCGCACCGTAAAACACGTACCAAAATTCAAAGATACGGGATGGAGAAAATGAAAGAATAATACTTTGGAGGTTTGCACAGCACAACAAAAGAAGGGACATAGTCAGACTGAAGAAATACCCAAACAAAAAACAATACTACTGTATAGCGCGCTATCAGTCCGACTTCATGCTTCTTCCTTTACGGTCAGTCTTCTGTCGAAGCTCCCGTTCTCCGCTACATCTTCGTCATACGGGCGGTCACGTTCAGCCGCGGCAGGAGGGTCGTCGTTCTCTTCGTCGCTTATATTATCGGCGTAATCACGGTACTCGTCAGAAGCTTCGTCGGCATCCATGCCATCCGAGCCCGTCAAACTATTAATAAAACATATCACCTTGTTATTTCAAAAGTAATTTGGCTATGAGATGAAACTAAGTCCTCCTCCCGTTCTCACCTTCCACCACCGGGGAACCTTTGATCACCTGCTCGATCGGCATCGATTATCTCAACCTTCCCACTGCCTACTCCAGGATGCATATCAAACTGATGTTGCTTCTTGAAGGGAGCCGTACGGGCGAACGACCCATTGGAGTAGTCCTGCGGTGAACTGTCCGCATCAGCCATCGGTTCCGGGGTACTCGTACCGGTGCCACTACTGTATGGTTCGCCGTACATGGTCACCGGCATTCCAGGCATACTACCCGACATTGAGTACGGCTTCGCACTGTGACGAACGAAATGATTAGACTAGTGTACTGTACAATGAAAGATTCGAACTAAACTGTTTTACCTGGGAATACGCTGTGGTCGTCGCTTGAAGAACTCTTCCTCGTCCACGGTCCATACAGCGCCTTTGACATTTTCTACACGCGCGAAGCATTTGTGCAGGCTTAGATTATGCCTCACTGCGTTCTGTAGAAATGATAAAAGTTCAGTAGCGGCACTCCGAAAGATAGTCTGTGTGAGCTATGCAGCATACCTTCCACGTTGCCGCGTTCTTCCGGAAGTACGCAAAGGTGGTTTGGAACCACATGTAAATTTCGTTCAGGGTCAGCTGTCTTTCCGGGCTTTCGATGATGGCTTGTCGGATGAGAGATGCATAGGTGTATGGAGGTCTAACATGGCTTGTGCGATACAATTCTCGATTCCTTTCTAGATCTGGTAAAAACAGAACGTTAGAGTTGCGTACAGAAGGCGCTACACAGTAGATGCTCACTCTATAAGATCGGCACTTTTACCTGCAGCGATGGGAAGGTTGGCTTTATCGGATACACGGCGTCGTATAGCTAGACCGGAAGGACTGGGAGATCGCTGGCTATTGCAAGCCATACTGGGCGGGGACGGCTGCGAAGGCTGTCGGTCGCGCGAAGCGCTGGAAATTTGGCTTGTAGGAGTGGTGGTAGGGGAATGTTGGGATCCATTTCCGAGGAAATAAAGAGGTAATCCAAAGAGGGAGGGCGTGACCTTGGGCGGGGTGCTGGTGGGAGAATTCTAAATAAAAGTAAGAAATCAGTGTTTAGTGCCTAACCGGACAGGCAAGGGTTGCACGAAGGCTTACAGATTCCGTTTCATCTTTAACGATGGTCTCGCTGGCTCCGATCAGAGCAACGTCATCGGGCTTCATGTGGAGATGGGACAACATTGCGTCCAGACGATCCTTTTCTTTCTGCAGTTGGACTTCAAGCTGAGAGACAACTTGAATTTGCACTCTGGTGGAGGCGGTACTGCGGTCGTCTAGGCCGTGCTCCTTGTTCAAGTGCCTGCAATTACCGAGCTACTGAAACCACCAAGTTTAGAAAGAAGCATCAGCTGTGTTGTTTTAACCTTTGCAAGCGATGCCGCACTACATCAACACTCGACGTAATTGCCTTACTTGCTAAAAGCTGTCGTATTCTCGAATGGCGTTTCGCATCCCAGCCACCGACAGACACCGTGTCCGTACAAGTATTTTACGGCTGGCGACGAGCTCGAGGAGCTCGATGAACTGATGGGGTACTTGCTGTCCTCGCTGTCCCCGCGTGGGTCGTTCTTTATACTGGATGAAGAGTCCCTCGACGTCGATGAGCTCGACGATTCTGCCACGAAAATGCTCACTCATAACAACATTCGAAAACAACTTGACAGCGAAAGACATCAGCAGGCTCTAAACATGGAGAAACATCCTTACCTGCTGCACTTCCGGTGGGAAACATAAAGGGAGAAGCACCAGGCACGAAGTATCGTGCTTGTTGTAATTGCTGAAGGAAATACTGCTGCTGAAATGCCAGTTGTTGTGCCAGCTGGTCTCGGCTGCTGGATGGACTCTTGTCTCCCGCCGCTGAAGCAACCGCGGACTGAAGGAGATGCTCCTGTGAAAAGGAAACAGAAGGTTACACAGAATTAGATGGAAACAGTGGCAGTCCAAACAGATAGGCTGAGTTTGCTGATATTTCGAATACGAGAACGTAGTACCTGTTGGAGCATCAAATACTGCTGTTGCATAAGTTGCATTTGTTGTGGCGACATCTGTTGCATGATTTGTTGCAGCTGAGGGTTTCCAACGGTAGAATTGACATTCATCCCCGCAGCTGCCATAAACAATGGGTTAAACTGGAGTAGATTGGATGCGGTGGCCGCATCCAGCATACCTCCCGGCACCGCCGCGGTCGACGAGCTCCCGACAGTTGACGAACTGTTTCTTGATTTCTAAACATCAAAAAGAAAGGCTGTTGAGTAGAAGCATTCCGGTGGGACTCGATGCTACAGTGCGCGCTAGTACTGCAATTTGCCTATGCTGACGAGGATGCCCGCATGCAAATCAATATGACACAAGACTGTTGCTGTGTACGAGATGCAAAACAAACATTTTGCGCATTAAAAGTGCGTAGATATATGCAGTTGTGATGATTCGGCTCCTTTCTGCTGTCTCGGCAAAGGAACGTCCGATACCGCGCATTAGCGGCTTCGGGACCCGAGGACTTCTGATAAGGCCCAGCTTGCGGGTTGCTGCACTTTGTACATACGCTAAAGTGTATTGCATCTTGCGGTCAAAACAAACTACCGCACTGTACCATCCCCTCATGGCTCATGTCGGCAATCTTGTCAGCCCCAAAAAATGACAGTCGATCTGCCCTCATCAACAACATTTTTAGCGTCTCATCGAACGAACCGCAGTCAATTGCGGGTTCGTCTTCAAGCCCAAATTAGCACTACGTACCCGAGAGACATCCGCGTTGTTTTACTTGTCGATCGTTTGCAGAAAATTTTATGGAACCTTATCTAACGCCAACCAAATTACTGTATTACAGTTTCAGAAAAACTATCAAAGAATCGAAACTGTTGGACTATTTTACAATTTTAAGATGGAACTAATCTCAATGTTCGATATAATCTAGGACAAAATTTTCTTCGGGTCTTGGATTCAAGACCTCGAACCTGTTTACGTTGACTCCAGCTTTCGATGGCGGCAAAGCTTACGTCTTTCTACCTACTGTAAACGTAAGCTCGTATTTACGTTTGCCGATGGTGCAATGTTGATGCAAGCAGTTTTGTGTACAGAGCTTCCCAGTGAGGAAAGGGTGCGCCGAGCACGACAGCTTGCCAAACTCCACACAGCCTGTCTCCTTGCTCTGCCTTGCTTGTTTATCGATTCCACTTCCCTTCCATCCACATTTTGCTTATCCTAGCTCTTCCCAATTTAGATTATGGTATTTAGAAAGCCTCAAATGCAGCCAACTACATGCCGCACGCACTTCCATCAGATGGAAAAACAATCCCTTCAACGGCTGCGTTCTTGAAAGGCTCCCCATTCCATGTAACGCCACTAAGACTGTTTACAATTTCAAAGGCGAGCTCTTTCAAGAAGCACGAAAGTCGGCTCCCAACAAGTTTATCCTTCCGCCCTCTCCGGAAATGACTAGGCTGCTGTTTTGTTGACACGGACGTTTGCTGGGACTTCCAGCGGATGTCCCTGGGCTAATTACATTTTCTACCTTATGTGGAGCTGGGTTTCCTAGTCACTTGCCCGATTACGGGAAAAGGCTCCTTCGTGACCCAACCTCTCCTAACGGATCTCTGTTCCAGACCAGACTACACAGCTTCGAACACGCTCTTAGAAAACAGCGCTAAATCTATGTGTATGCGGACTATCGATTAGCATATCCTGATTACTGATTACTGAAAATAACGTCTGGTTCTTCCGGTAACGTACATGTGCGTATTAGATTGAAGAACCGAATGGGCGTGATTATCCTACCTCGCGTTCGGAGCCTAACGAATGCGCAGACTCGCGTCCATTTCTTTCTCGATCGTAGTTTCCATTGAGAAGGCTTGCTGCGGCGTTCTTGACCAAAGCGTTCACCAAACTTGACGTCGAACTTGGCGTAGTGCTGAGGGAGTACGGTAGACGGTCCGGGGTACTTCGGGCGGCGCTGCGATCGCGACCGCGCTCAGACATTATGGCTGCGAGACAAAATAGGTATTTCCGTGGGCAATGTGGCTGCTTACAGCTGCATCAAAGTCATCCACTAGATCGAAAACCTATAACGAAAAGAAAATTAGTGTTTACAGGTTTACGGCGACGACAACAAGATAATATGCGAGCGAGACGTTGAGACTGGACAGGCAACAAACAAACAATTCCCTCTTATCGCTTAACCTTGTCAGCTCGTGATTATGCAATCTAATGGAGGCAAACATCATACGGGCGACCGGCCCCCACGAACGAAGCCCCAGCGCAAACAACAGCTGGGGTTCCCCACACTTCGAACCATGTAGCCAAATCGTAAATCAGCCACTGCGATCCACTTGTTTGGTAAATCTATTCATAATCTGATAGAGTTCTAGTGTAAGAAGAAAACACTAGGGAGCAAGCAAGACGGTGTCCGTATCTTGGTCATATCCCAATAATCCCCCTAAGATTTCAGCTTCAACATTTCCCACAGGCGGACATGTAAAGGCAAACACGGCTAAAATCCTTGCTGAAATTTTGCACCAGAAGAACGGAAGGGCTACTACTCTAGCTCGTACCGTCGTCAGCGGAAAAATATGCAGCAACCCAATAGCGACATATATTAGCAAAACAACATCAACAAACGAGCATATACAATTTCGCCGAGCGATTCACGTGCAGTAACCCGACCCTTACTTTGCACTAATGATGTGTTTTATTCAGACAACAACAACCGAAGGACATGGTAGCATTCTACCCACACAATAAGACGTGGGACCAGAACACCGCTCTTCAAAGAAGTGGATTTATGCCAAACTGAATCGCCGTTCCGGAAAGCCGAATGTTTCTGAAAGACAAATGTCCATACCCTTACCGAATTCGAGTCTTTCGGAAACCGTATCGTAAGGCCGAATACTCTCGCCGGTCTCTAAGGACAAGTATGCGGTTCTGGCTTTCAGAGTAACACACTGAACAGTAAACTTCCGGGAACCTGGGTGATGGACTGCAAGAAGACTGTGCATGCGCTAAGAGGGATAAGCTTGCAAGGCAAAGGAGCCTGAACAACAACTGAGAGACCTTTGCTGGAACTGGCGATGGCACTAATGGCACAACAGTTTTATCGGAATTTGTCCAGTGTTTATCCAGTGCCGATGTTTATAGTGACGCAGGGAAAACCACTTCACATGGCTCACGGCAACCATGCAGGGCCAGCATCCATGCATAAATGCATGGCATCCTGGCTACAGCGGAGCAGACAGAACAAACAACACCAGGCCGTCAGTAATCGATCAATACCTATTGCTCTAGCCTCTGTCAACAACCCAATGAATCCCAGTTTTATCCCACGAATTTTCCGCCCCGGCCACACTTTAAACACAAACTCTTCCTTTCGAAAACAGCCTCTCGATCGCTCCTCGTCAATTGCCTTCGCTGCATCCCAATAACAAACTACGACACCCTTCTTCCACCCTGTATGTGCAACATCATCATCGACTTGGCAAAACATTCCCGGTTGCTCTTCTTGGGTCCTTCCATCTTTCTACTATTCTCGATCCCAAAGCTTACTTCCCTTCATAAAATAATATCATATTTTGGCCCTCTTATTTCTTCCCTATAATTTTCAGAAAACATCTGCGTGCTTCTGACTGTTTTGTGTAAAATTTCTAAAGTTGCCTCGTGGTATTTATTTTCGACTACCCGACTAGCAACTCGGGCACGACTTATAATTATTGCTGTTTACGAACGTCAGGCTGCAGACTCGTTTCACCATCATAAGTTTTCAAGTGCCTTCTGTCAGTGACGACGTGGAAGTACGGTTCCGGCAAAAATGCCGCCTCTAGGCCAACCCTATCAAAAATTCTGCCCGCTGTCCTGTTTGCCTTCAGCCCTCTCGAAACCGGCTTATCTTGCACTTTCTATCACCAACAAGCAAAACAACTCCCAAGTCAGTTTGGCAAAATGTCGGTAAACATCGTATCTCATCGATAACAAGCCACAACAGGCCCATAACTGTTCAAGTGTCGCCGGTTGATGGCGGGGCCAAAATAACCAGCCGGCTGTCTCTGGACCTCGTCTCAAGACCACGCCACCCTTTCTCCATTCCACTGGTTTGGCTCCCTACCCCGTAGAAGATTTGAACAAGATCGAACCTCGATACTACCCAGAACTATTTTATGTAACATTACAAAAAGTGAGCATCAGGGAAGAAAGAATAGAAGTTTTCCATACCGTTTGAGCGCCGTCTATCGGGGACCCAGTACAGCTCCGCCAAACTTTTCACCGCACAGTGAACCACGACAGAATAGTGTCCACTCGAAATTCGGCAGAGAAATGAACCAATTCATGGCGCCTCCAGTCGGGAACAGGACTAAACTGTTGATGAGACGGGATAAACAAGGCTTGTTATTGTAAAAGTGGAGACAGGATTTCACAGTAAGGCAAGCAAGCCTGCATGTCGGAGAGACTATTGGCGATGCGGAACACTAGTAAGCAAGTGCAATAATCGATTTTGCTGCCTAACGGAGCTTTCAATCCGGTCGAACCATCGCACGTAGACACATCTTGCAGTTTTAGAAAGCGTGTAAACACGCCACAACCAATATTTTCACTCAAAACAATTACTGCCACGGTTTGCAGTACACATGATACGCCGAAGCTGTTCCCATTTCCCTCCCTTTTCATTCATCACAAACTGTGTGCAGTTGATGGAGGCGATGTGCCATTACGAGTCCCCTCCATCCTGTCAGCTCAGCACTGACCGTAATGCATTAGTGTCAACAACAAACTTCCAAATAAGCTATACAACGAAAAGCATAAGGTCATAACGAACCAAGAGCCTGCCAGACCTAGATTCCCTCTACGCCGTTCTCACTGTCTGGCGTTAGTCGGACCCAAAATTTCCTCCAGTTCTCAGACTTCTTGGGTCTCAGCCATCTATAAAAAACCTTTTGATCGCCAGAGACCTCCAACAGATACCAAAGAATTTTCGAGGTGACACTGAGCAGAGTACAATGTGGTCCCAGGTGGCGACACTACTTCCGGCAACGCTACTATAAGCGTGCAACAGACAACTCGACAACACCGCAACGGCCAAAAGTGCCACGTGTTCTGGCCTACAAATTTGCGTTCACAAACACGAACAAGTTGAGGTGTTTTTTGACACAAATTCAAGATGGTATCCAGATCACGAACTAAACGCAGACAACGTGGAGAGTACACGCTACGGCTGCGTTGGCTCAGATGAGTGGCGCTTCGACGCACCTACTGTGATTTTCCAAACCGATGTTTTCTGCGAGGTCCTCGCCATGGTATCCGGAAATGGTTTAAAAGCCCCAAAAGCGGTACACACCAGCCAGCTTAGAAGAAATTCAGCAGCCGTTACGGCACCGCCTTTCTCGTGCGAAGACCTTGACCAGAACAACTGGGCACATGTTTTGTTTACGAGTAACAACAAACATATACAAACAATACAACAAGAAAAACAACCTTGTCAGCATTGTCACGCCTTGTGCGATACAAAAACTTAGTGACGGACCAACAACAACCGTGCTTCTCGATCGGCAAACGTAGTTTAGACAAACACTTACCTCAGGGTTCTTTCGTCTCGGTTCTTCGATTCCTTGCTGTCAGCATCGGTACTCCAATTCGACCAGCTGTAAAGCAGAAAATGGCTTCGCACTGAGCAGGAGAAACCAAACTAGTACATCATAAGCTGCGTATGAACTGCGGTCTAAAGAAGCAGAAAAGCACAAAAGCCAGCAAACTTTTTAAACTTGGTTCTGCCAGATGTTGACTGTAACATTTGAAAGATTAAAGTACACTTCGATACCCTCTCGTTGCTGTATTACACGGCGCTTTCTGCCTGGTCAGTGCTGAATGTTGTGGCAATAATCACCTACGGAGCGGATCGGCCATTGGTCACTAACGTAGTCGAGCAATAACAATACGAGCTGATTTATTTCCTCGCGGCCAGCAACTGCAGAACCAAAACTCATACATTTCAAACTTTACTCACCGACGCCAAGTTGCAAACATGCGTTTAATGGCTCAAATACTTCTGAGCAAACTTTGTCGCTTTGCGAAAACAATCTGCGTGACCTGACCACACTATGGTGCTCTACTATCGAAGACAGTCTTGGGTTACGGTCCATCTTAGACTAACCGGGAACCCGTTTTCGTAGCTCCCACAACAAGCCGATAGTTTCCTCATTAAAAAGCTAAGTTCCCGCTGTGCGAGGTCTTCGGATTTGGAAGAGATAAGTTCACCGCGGTGAGTAACACGAAGATCGCCGCATTCTTTTCGGCAACCTTCCGGGGTCTCCGAGTTTTTGATCGGTCTCGAGCTCGGTCGGAAGACAGATTAATACAGTATCATTCTATCAATACGCTGCATGAAGGTCTTGACAACATGGGTTCTAATATTTCGCGTTTGTTATATGAGGAGGGGATTTTTTTGTTGCCGCAGTAACCTAGATGAACACACTGTGGCTGTCCGCCATTGACGCCATGTCGTTTTTCCGATGGCGATACTTTGAGCTGTGGTCAGCAGCGCATATGGCTTCAACGCGACGCATGTTGTTGTCCGGCAAGTTTTGCTTTTGATGGACAAAACCATGGTTGCCTTAGTGGTACACATCCGCTGTGAAAGAAATTCTCAAAACAAGCTGTCTGCTCTCTTTAGAAGTGTTTCACGCAGACGCATTCGTGGCCGGCAGAGTTAACTGTTTGAGCGGCCATGTTTTTTACAATTCTTGACAAACAGATACACCTTGATGTCCATCTAGTTGCTCTATCTATCTGGCTGTCATAGCTGCCTTGACCTACACTCCCTCAAGCAGAGCAAAACACTGCGCCACAATTCATATCAAGCGACATCGAAACCATCGACTTTCTAATCAGCCGGACATTGCCTTGTACCGTTCTCACAAACTACTCGCCTTCGAAAACAACTTTAGCCGTGGATATTAACCGGCGGATGCTGCTAAAGTCTTGATCTAAAATCTTCACAGCGTCGATCATGATACTAGCACCCAGTCTCTTGACACACAGACAAGTTCGCTTGTGCAAACTCGGAAAACCTCAATTCCTGTCTTAGAAGGGTACTTGGTTCCGGAACAGTATTGTCATCCACCTACCTGTCAGTTTGATGGAGAGCTCTAGCTAATCCAGATTCACAGTCTCGCAGTCCGAGCTCTGCAAAAGCAAACGATCCTGTAAAACCTTTGACATAATATCACGGAATATTCGAGTTCCAACTGCAGATGTTCGTGCACAAAATTTCGTGGGTAAATTGCAAAGATGCCAACCAGCGACGGGGCTTGTCATGATCGACCATCCAATTTCCGCACGACGAGACCTTAATCACTACCAACAAACAAACAAGCAAGCAAGCAGAGTTTTCGCAAAGGGCCGTTTCAGGTATATAGCTACAGGTCTATTCACCCGATAATTAACCTGTCCGCGGACAACAACCTACAGTAACAACTTGCTAATTAGCGTGCCTTAAGGTTAGTAAGAACCTGTAGACAATCCTTTTACCGCCAGGTCTTTATCCGTCGGCTACTTTTTCGTAAATGTCGTCTTCCTCCCTGTGTCCACTGCCCTGACTATCGGAAGTCCCAGGGGCCCGTCAGAACGTCTTCTCTCCTAAGCTAACGGGGAGAAGGGTGGAAAAATAATGTAGGCGGAAGTCTCCGGCATTCTTACTGGGATGCGTACCCACTTACAGCACAAGACCCAGGAACGTCGACTATACTAAATTTCAGCCTAAGATTCAGGCTCACAAACCAAACCACTCTAACACACTGATGAGCTTCTGAACAGCCTTTTGCTGAGTTGATTGTCAATCAACTCAGCAATGGGCTGTTTAGCAGCACATCAGTAAGTCTAACATGAGCTTAGGTTAGCACTCCTGGAGTGGGAGATTTTCAGAAAAATGGAAACGTGTGATTTGCTCCTTCTGGGGGCACAGGTCCTACCGCCGGTCAGGCGCACGAATCAACTAATCATTTGAGCACAGTATTCAATCGTTCTGTCGGGTTGCCGGATTTGCTGGATCGTCCAATCAATTCGAATAACAACCCGCTGAAAACTTATCGCTTTTGTTCACGGGAATTTGTTGCCGAATCGAATTTCATTAAGTAATTGTCTTACCGATCTTGGTTGACCGTTTTGAGATCCTTCTGGCTCTAAGCTCGATCACTCCCCCGTCTTTCCGTACTTCTGGGATCTGGATAGTTAGTCTTCTGGGCAGCTCCGCGCAGGTGGTTTTTTGGCGGGATAGGAACGACCTGTTTGCTCAAAGGGGATGGACTTGATGGAGTTGGAGAGGACACCTTCGACAGCTTAGATTGCTCATCCAGTACTTTGTCGATCAATTTCTTTACAACGTCGCAGGAATGGGACATACTCGATCATGTGATAAGAAAAGTATCAACGAGGTAAGTTGCAGTCTTCGTCTGAATCAGTGTGCGATGACTGCGATCTTCCAACGCGAATTTACGAAGTGTTTCGCCTGTTCGGTTGTTGTGGTAGTGTTGTGTACTGTGCATCATGTCGTCCTGGCGCTGCTTACACCTTTTCCATCATAGGGAAAGAACAAAAAGCTTCTTCTGGGAGTGGACGATGCAGGTGAGTTGAGCTAATGGCTTTGCTCTCTGCCTGTTTACTTGTTGATTAATTTCGCTTGAGCTGCCTGGCAAAACAGAAGGAATTTTCTTCTGAGCTACGTGTCTTCGCTGACCAGGCTTATCCATCACTTTAATGTTTACCCATGCCATGCCATTACCCATGCCATGCAAAGCCCATGGGCTCTGGCATATAGGGCTATAGATATATTATGGGGCCCGATATATCTTGGCTTTGATTTACCTCATTACCCTTAGACCGATCGCTGTTGCTTATTGGTTTACTCTTGCGGCCTTGCCCTGTTTCAGGTGGAGACAATGGAAGAGAAAATGCATTCTCTGCTGAAAGAATCCACACCGAGGGAAGCTCGAATACGACCGTCGCTGGTGTTTGTATTTCCTTCGGAGCTACGGTGTGAAAATACAGTTGGAAACTTCGCTATGATAGTTGAGTTGTTCAACATGCTTTTTTGTTGCAGAAATTTCATCTCGAAAAGAAACGTTAAAGACAGACCGGAAGTGCGCTAAGACCAGCAAAGGGACGGTAGAAATCTTTGGGGGAAGGGGAGCATTATAGGATTCAAGTATTTACCAGGTCAGTTCAAATTATTAATTATTCACGAAGAATTATTACACGTTACTTTCGGGCATTTTGCTATACATGTAACTGAGGGTTCGTTGGAGATCGTTGTTTGAGGCTTGTGAGGTACTTGCTCGGCGGAGGTCTTGATCCGGTGGATCTAAGGCAGCATCCTGAAGATCAGGAAGAGAGCCATGTCTTTCTTCCACGGGCTTTTCCTCAGTCTTTCTTTCCAGTTCTTTGGACCTCCTCACTATGATATCCCGGTACATCTGCTGCGACGGATTGAGGTTGCCTTGTAAGGACTCGTCGGACTGGAATACTGACCTAGGATGAGTAGTGCGTTCGGGATCGAGAGACTCTTGATCCTCTTCTCGTTCCGATTCGCTGTCGTCTGTCGCGACATCCGACAGCCCTTCAGAGAAGGTCCCTTCGGATGACAGACGAGCCCTTGAGCTGGACCTCGCTACTTGACTAGTGTTCGAGATGGCTTCTTGCGCAGCTGACGTGCTAGGCACTTCCGGCAGTTCCTTATAATGCCGCGAAGTTTCTTCAATAACATCCGTGGCTTGGTCAGATGTCTTTGCCAAGTCCGCGTGATGATCTTCGGTAGGTATGCTGCACTGACAAGAGAAGTCCTTTCTCACTGAGCTACGGAAGATGTAGCCTAACGAATCCGAAGGTGTGCGTTTAGGAAGGCCTCGAAAGAGATCCGGTGATAGCTTTGGCTGAGAGACCGACCGGAGCGAGCCAACAGGATCGATTGACTCTGCCGACCGTGAACGCATGGACATCAAAGGATGGCGGTACTTTCCAGACTCAGTCCCCTTGATAGGGTTGTCGAGAACATCTTCGCCGAATTTATCCTCGTCGTCCATGTGGTCTTCCGTCACGGCACCCTCTGAGTTCTCCGCGGTCCAGATGGCGTAGTCCATAGGAAGGGTCGCTGACTTCTGACGTTGCACCTCTGGATGAACATATCGATGTTCGATGGGGACGGAAGAATGGGGCTTGAGCAATTCCAGACCAGCTTTCTTGACTGAGTCCAAAATTCGCCTTCTAGACTTCTTCTCCGCCTGAGATTTCCCAAGAGCCTTTTCTACGAGTTTCTCCCTCCGGCGAAGTTCTTTCTCCCGTTCTTCTAACTGAAGAGTGCAAGTCGTCAGTTCGAGGTATAGTTTGTTGACTCGCTCGAGCTTCTTTTCGTAATGGATGCGGACTTCTTCGGCATGTTTCAGTTCCTCTTTCCTCCTCTTTTGTAGCAGATACAATTCGTCGCTGAAGCCATCGGCTAACATTAGTTCCTTCTTGCGTAGTCGCTTTTGGTGGACTTTCTCCTTGTTGAACGTGGTGCTTTGGCCATTCTTAATGCGGAAATTCTTGATCTCGCTGTGTGTATGCTCTTTCCATTCTGCCTGATGGGTGTAGAATTGAAGGTCGGACATTGTTGTAATTTCACTTGCGGCTATTTGCAGGTGAGAAAGGATGTGGATGAAGGACGGACGGTTCCGCGGCTTGCCGGACCAGCACTGGGTTAGCAGCAGCTTGAAGCCGTCGGGGATGCTAACTGGCACCGGAAGCCCCAAAAGTTTCTCACTGCCAACTCCCCAGATGATCGAAGTCGAATCCAAACCCGGGTAAGGATGAAGTCCGACCAAAAGCTCTGAAATCAAATTTTTTTATGAATTGCTTTGATCCTAGTTTACATTTTCTCTGGCTTCCGGGCTTTTTAATATTAGCGTAGGAATGTCTTATATTTTCTTCAAGGTTAAGTAGGGCGAAGAGTAACAGCTTGTAACAAAACACGGCTGATCGAATATACGAATGGCTTGCGATGAATCACACTGTCATTAGCCTTGTGTTATTTTTAATCCATTATCCCTTACCCCACAGGATGACGCCAAAGGCCCAGACATCGATCTTCTCCGTGCATGGTTCGTTGCGAATGACTTCAGGAGCCATCCAAGCCACAGTTCCGGCGAAAGACATTTGCATACTTTTCTGGTCCTCTGCCCAAGGCCGTATGGTGCCAAAGTCAGATATCTTGACGAGGTGAGTATTGCACACAAGTACACTACAACGGAAAAAGATCACTTTATGTATAACGTGTGAATTCAATCTAAAAAACTATCACCATAGGCACTTACTTCGGTGACTTTAAGTCACGATGGATGATTTTATTTGCGTGTAGGTGCGTCATTCCCGAAGCAATCTGATGGGACCACACGGCGACAAGTGACGGTGGAATCTTCTTGTCTTCCTGAATGAGATCATAAAGTGGTCCATACTGGCAGTATTCCATAATCAAACAGTAGCACGGTGGTTGAGTGCATATGCCTCTGTACGAAAAGACATGTTGATGAAGACGACTTCTCATGCGTAAGTAAGTAGGATTAGATTGTTCTGACTTTCCTTACTTGAAAGCTACTAGATTGGGGTGATTTATCTTCCGCAGTGGCTCCACTTCCCGAACCTCAGCTAACGACTTCACTTTCTTGACAGCCACCGAAGTCCCATTGTACTTTCCCAGAAAGACAGCTCCTTGCGCTCCACTTCCTAACCACTGTAAGTCTTGGATTCTTTCAAACGGAATTTCCCAAGAGTCTGTAATATTTCGGTCGAAACTGTCAGAAACGACTAGTTGATCTCGGCAAACGATTTTACCCAGGTCGTTGTGGCAAGTGGCGCACGCTGTCCGTGTCGTTGGCTGAGAGTGTGCGCCACTTCGGAGAAGGGTCTGGGTGAATCCATTTGCCGACGTCCCATAAAGCAGAATGAAATACAAAACAGAAGAGGAATGACTTACCGGCACTATGTTGTTTCTTAGATAGCATCGTGGTCAAAGGCAGCATGCAAGTGGTCACCGTTTTTTCCCAGAAAGCACCGAAAGTCCAGCTTTCGCCACTTCCGCTGGTACTGGGAAAATGATCCGGCACCGGCGGAGAGGTGGTCGACGTTGAATCGCCCCTTTGCAATTCGGGTTTATTGCTTCCATCAGGTACGTGAAGACCACTATCGCTGTTGATGATTCCATGTATGGTGCTTGGTAGTACACGGTGCTCCGTCATCCTCACCGGTATCTTTGGCGATTTCAGCACTGACGAGAAAGGCGATTCGGGTTCGAGCGGTTCAGTATCAAAGTTGAAAGACGGGAAGTGGTAATTGCTGAGCGCTATCGAAGGACTACACGAAGGTAGGGGTGTCACAAAGCAGGTTTCAGATAAGTGAGCATCTTCCTCGTTTGGTCTATCACAATCATCGGGGTGCCAACTGGCCCGCGCAACCGTCGTCTCTACTTTTTGTCCAGAGGTCCACCGTCCATTCGTTAACTTTGCTGTTAGATCCTTTTTTGATGGCGAACCTTTTTGTTGCAGGGAAGACCCGGGATCCTGACTGGACCTGAAAGAGAAGCACATCGTTAAGGCTCCGCCGGAAGTTTCAGGCAAAAGCACGGATGGACGGACCCATACCAGAAGGCCCATTTGCCGGACCACATGATAACACCGAAAGACTTCAAGGTAAAATTAATTAGCTCGATAGACCGCAAGCATCTCGGGAGGCAAGCAAATACGAAAGGCCCATATTCATAGTTCAATGAATCAAAAAGGGGGGATAGATTGGATTGCTCCTGGTTTTACGACTTGAGAAATTTGAGGCCTCAGTTGCAGTTTGACGTAGGAGAAAAATACTCTCACAGCGAATGCTACTTTCCTGCTCGACATGGAAAGTGGCTGGATGTGTGGGGCTGTTATGCGTCTTGGTTTGGATCGATCGTGTGGTCTTCCCTCACTTGCCCGTGTGCTTGTCTATTGTGATTGCATGCTCACAATGTGAGCGGAAGGTTCGGCGTAGGCTTCTTCCCGTTTGGCCCCTTTACTTCAGCCCTCGCTTTCTGTTACGGCGGATCGATATTGCAACTATAGCTTTAACTAGAAGCTGATTGAGTGACGTCCGTAGATGAGAACAAGTTTCCCTGAAATTCCCATGGGAAGGCTGTGTCGAGTGCTATGCTGCATACTGCGTGTGCGAAGGCGCTACCAATCGAATGGTGCAAACCTTTGACCGAGCCCGCAGATCATCGATCCCCATTGAAGCCAATCCTGCTGCATAGCCGCTAGAGTACGTGAGCACTGGAGCAGAATATTGTTTTGGTAATTGTGGCATCGAAGGGCTTTGGTTGACTTACGTGACCTTCCTCTCAGATTCTCATGTTGTCTTGAGCAATAAGACAGTAGCACCGATGAGATAGCAAACACGAAGTCATCTCGATCTCGCGTCTTTCTTGGTGGATGCCTTTTTCGACAGGCCTTCGTGCCTTTCGATCTGTCTTCCCGCTGAATTGTGGGAGTGTGGAGTTTTCCATACTCCTGTTTCGAACGGTTCGGTGGGAGTTCGATATTAGGCCATAATTATGTTTGAGTGTGTAGTATTCTAGTGCGTGATTTTTTCCGGTATCTTATGGTCGTTTACACATATCGAACACTGGTACACGTGTACTCCTTTGAACGTTATTTTGAGTATGTAGCGATTCGGTGATCTGCGTGATGTTGCTGTTCTAAGAGCTACCTGATCTCGATGGTCACGCAGGTTTTGGTAACGTTGATATCACCAACGTTTCTTAGAGCGGGAATCTAAATCCAGAAATAAAAATAACCAAGAACCTGCGCGGTCTCACTCGGTATCTGTATACGCAAAACTGTTGTATGCCGGCGGTACCGCAGATGGCGTTGTGGGAAGCCGAAGTGACAGCTCTGCGCTTGAGTGTGCAACTAAGTTTTGGTCAGAGCAAGACGATGAAAAACACAGTCCTTGGAGAGAATTCGAGGTTCGGTCCTTATAACTGGTTTGTCTTTAGCTGTACCAAGGCGGACTGTATCAGGAACTTGGGATACGTGGGTCGTGGCAGCATTCGAGAGTTACTATACATTATTGATGGAATCTCCAAAGTGTAAGAGCTCGTTATTCTAGGAACTTACCGAGGCTTGGCGTATCCTTCAGATCTAAAATTCCGTTTCAAATAGACAGATTATCGTGTCGCATCCTTGGTCCTCCTTCTGTAATAGCAGGGAACAGTCCGCACACCGTAGCTCGAAGGTTTCCGCTGAAGGCTAGCACAAACTGGATGGCACTTTACAAAACACTACTGTTTTCAAGTACAGTAGACGTTTACAGTTCAGGAAGAAACCTTCAAAGACGATTATGCGCACAAACAGACACGAGGAGCCTATCGTTGACGGACCACAACTGCTTACATCTGCGGCGAGCTAGTCTGGCGACCTAAAGCAGTTCTACTACATTCCTTCACGATGAATCATCATACTCGAAAAACTCCGCTAGGCAAGGCGAAAAAGGTGCCTCTTTGATTATCGCTCTTTCCACTGAATCTCAAGTACAATGGAATTATTGCTGTGGCTGGAAAATATGCCGATCAGAATCGATATCGTACGTTATCACCTGAGGCTGACGGTAGATGGTTAATAAGAGAATTATCGGGGAGGGCCTAGCTGTTGGATCTTACTGGGTCGCCAGCGAACCTCTGGGAGGCTTGCAAGTGACATTGCATGATGCCGTGAGTGAAATGATCGATAGGTTCGCATCAACGATCGCAAACTTACTGCCGAGACCTTGCAGCAGCACCTTGCAGCAACACCTTGCAGTTGATCGGCCTTCATAACCGGTCCATCCGTTCACCTGTTACTTTATGCAGATGGCACGAAACTCGTGCTATCTACGTACGTCCTGACGAACAGTATCGTGGCTATAATTTCAATGTAGTGTTCGATGTCAGACCGCGTCCTTCGGTGCGAGGACTACATGTTGCTCATAGTAGAGCTCGCATACACGTGGTAACAAAATGGCGGCGCATGGCTGCATGCTAAAAGGCAGATTGGCAGGGATGAACAGTGACACCTCTACAGATGGCGCTCGCAGTCAACTGACAGCAGGAAGTGGGTGCTTGCGAATCCCAAAAGCGTTCATCATCATAGAGCTTCGGGAATAACGGATTCGTGGTCCTTGCCGTCTAGTGAGGCCTGTTTCGATTCTGCAGATGCCGGCGCCCGCTTGGTGTTGGTCCGGAAATGAGGACTTGCCTCAAGATGTTAGAACGGAAGATGAATAAAGGATTTGACAAGTCCCGAACAGGCGTACGGGATGATGAATACAGGACGTACTGTTAGGTTTCGTCTGGAGTAATATTAACCTAGTGCTCTACTAATCCTTCCATGTCCGTCGTGGTGATTAACACCAATGGCTTCGCTTCGATCTTAAATTTCGATTTAACGCTGGTACATTATCCCTCAGCTCCATCCTCCTCCGAGTACGACCAACTGCAAAGGCTTCTCATTTTACAATCGGTAGTGTCTTGAAGTCCTTCTTTATCACAACCTCCTCCTCCGCGATTGGGAAATCGCATCGTTTGCTCAAGGATTACCATACAATTTTCACGCCATGCGAAGATTTGTATATGGTCTAGTCTTCCCCTTTTCCTACTGTTTTTGATCTATTGCAAGCAGACAACAGAGTGACACCCTAAATGTAGGTCAATACGATTGCGTCTCATTGAGGCTGGGTTAAGTTTGTGAGAGTGTCGGATTTTTTTAATGGTTATGGGATACCAAGCAGGATTTCTCACCACATAGAAAACGGTTGTTCCAGCAATTTCTGTTGGAACTTTGTTTTCTGAGGAATCTCTTAGCCAGTCCTAAGAATGCAGGCAGTGTTGAGCTCTTGATTGTGGCATCGCATCTGCATTGTGATCGGTGGAAGAGGAAGTCTATGAGGTCATGATATGCACAGAAGATCGCTCAAGCGCGGGATGGCTTTAGCGACAATAGCTACGATGCATATTGATAAATCTTGACAAGTGTAAAGTGTGCAATAACTTATTCAAAAATATCTCAATTGCCTGGTCCTTTAGTCCAGCTGGAATTCGCTTTCGAGTGGACAAGTGATACCCCACTTGACAACCAGTCTTTCCTGATACATTGATGCTGTTCACGCAGCTGCTCTACCTCACATTGGAAACCAAAACCATGCCGCAATCGTCGTTCGAGTTCCATTTATTCATTAAAGAAACGATTCGAAACATCTTCCAATGCAGAAATCGCCAGTAGGGCATTATTTCGTCGGATTTTTTTTAGGTGGTAGTCGACTTCCAAGAAATTGTTGCTCAGTTTGGGCACAACTTTCGGCGGTCGACTATCTTTTTCATGCGACTTCCGTTCTATCCTTCTGTTACCCGCTGCACTCCCTCCTACAAAATACGGAGCAGTTACGGTGAACCCTTAAAGTCATTGACATGAATTATGGCCACAAGTCTACGAGAGCGAGGCCACAGTAAGGTACTTGTATATCTTCGGGGAAAAGAGTGTTGCGTCCAGAAGCTTCGCAGTTGACGTTTCCTTCTTGCATGACTTCTTTCATGAAATCCTCGGCTCCGATCTGAAACAAGTCCCGTCGGGGTCAAACCTGACCAAGAATCCAGTTACCTAGAAAACAGTTTCAGGCTTCAGCTAAACTCGCATACCTGTAAAGCTTTCAGTGCGTCTGACCGGAAGCGATAGTCCCCGAGTTCAGAGACGATCTCCCGTACCAGCCGCTGAAATCGGAACGGTGGGATGACTAGCTCTGGCGCCTTTGTATCTTTTTCGGGCATTTTTTCGGCCATTTGGAATACAGCAAAATGTTAACTATATAGGAGGCTGCAAACGCAAATTGGGTGGGAGAAGCTGACAGATCAGCTTTGAGGCTTCCCGAATCCAGGCAACATAGTGCCACGGTGATGGCAGAGGGCGCGCGGACAGTCGACAGGATTCTCCGAGAGCTTTCGCCGAGCAATGCAACGCCTAGTTTGGTTCTTTTGGCGTGCTTCCTGCCTGCTGGACTTCCATTTCTCCCCGTTGCTCGAAGGGCGTCCCTGAATCGCCTTTTTCCTCGTGGAGGCGTTCCCGACTTTTGGGGAGTTTGTGGTGCGCTACCACGGTATAGAATTAACGAGGGAAACGATCAGTTTTGACAGGTTCCGATAAAATGAAATGATCTCCTTGTCCAATTGGGCAGATCGTATATCGACAAGCTTCAAAACTGGTAGCCTTCAAGCCATATCAACCTGATTACGTGATTAGTTGCCGTGTCTGATGGTGGCTCCTTGTTTATGTGTTGACAAACCAGTCTTTCGTCTGCGCCGAAGTACTCTTATGTTGTTTATGAACGGTGCCAGTTCTTGCTAAATCGTAAATCGTCTTGTAAATCGGTGCAACGAACGTAATAGTTGAATATTTATTCAAAAATCCGAGTAAATTACAGAATTATTTTCGTGACTGTAAATAAAGGCGTGAAATGCTGTGATAATAACTATTTGTCATCCTCGCGATGATTCTTTGTGTCAACATCACCAGATGTCTCGATGGAAAAAAATATTGTACAAAGCTCCGGTCGCGAGTCAAGCGTCTCTCTACATACTTACGGTGCGTTTTTTGCGTTTGCACGAACAACTGCACTTATATGTTAAAATATAGCGTTGTAGAGTATGCACATGCCTTCGAAAACTTGTTTATCCTTACCATGTCGCGTAATGCAGGTTGGACAGGTACATAGCCGGAAAACTGGTTTTGAATCAGTGCTCGTAGTTACAGGACCCATGCGGCCATAGACTCACGCTTGTTCAGCTTAGGTAGACAGATGAAGCACACTCCATCCTACCTTCACTTTACTTCACTTCCTGTCGCTGTGACAGTGCTTCTGGTGCATCGACAGAGTTATCACAAACATCGACGCACATGTTAGTCATTGCCAAAAAAACTTGAATAGTTTTGTCGTTTGGATAAACCATATGCGTGTACCGGTAACTGTGAGGTGAGCGCAGGTGGTTGGCTGTGTGTGTGAAACGAGCGTCCTGCATGGTACTGTCGTGCACCGAATGGAAAGTGCGTGTACCACTATGCCTGGTAGCATTCCTGCACTGTTCTCATAGGCTTCCTTGTCTAATCCATCGTTGAATTTTTCTCGCTCCCCCAATCGGGAGTTTCCCTACGGACGATATTTTGTGATTTCTCTGAAATGTTTGGTCGCTGGGGAGATTTTTATTGACTTGGGAATACTTTTATGAGAAAGCCGGATAGTCGAGTTTTGGGTCTTGAAAACGGTAAGGAGATCGTTGGACGTTTCTTTATTCAAAATAGGGCTGGAGGAAACTTTGTGCCCTAGTTTCATACGTAAGCCGGCGGTAGACTGGAACAGGAGATCGTTTATTCCTCTCGCTTATTCCTTTTCTGACTCAGCCTTCGTGACACGGCGAAGCTGAGCAGTCATCCCCGTGCTCATGCGAGAATAGGCAGTAGCCGACAGGAGGGTCCTCGGCAAACAGGAGTAGGGCGGAAGCTCTCGCTCGCGTCAGGCTTAGCTTATAGGCTGCATGGAGGCTTGATGATGTAAGTTTCCAGCCTGTCAGTGCAAATTCTGCCGATCGTTATTCAGAAAAGAAATTGCCCAGCTTGCGGATTTATATAGATTCTCTCCTTCCACCGTACACAGTAGTCGTTTCAGTTGCCGAGTTGAGTGACTTGTGGTGTCAGCAAATGCTGTGTATTAGTAGCTTTTGACGACATCGATGTTGCTGGATCGGGACTGAATGCGCATGGCGTACTGAGATAACAGCGAGCTCCGGGACATCTCGCCTCTTGTGTTGAACAACTCTCCAGCGAATTGCAGTTTTTTCTATAATGAAATGCGGCATCACGAACCATCGAAGGACCAATTTATCGTAGATTGAATATTCTAAACTCCGTAACGCCCTTGTTTGAATCTTCTTCCTGGTTGGATATTTGAACCTTGGTGTTGTTTCGTGGAATTACGGACAATTTAGGTGAGTGTTCTGTTCGCGAATCAATGGTCCTTTTGAGACTTTTTTCCGTGAAATCCTAAGGTTGAAGGTTTAGAGAGCGTATAAGTTGTTTGAACAGATATGCGGGGCACATGTTTTGACGTGTACCTGTATGCTTACTTCAGGAAGGCAATATGAGCCAAATATAACTCTTGAATTCTACTGAACAAGACCATCCTCACAGTACGAGTTGCTCCTTTAAGTGCTAGTAAACCCTGCCCGGATGTTGATGGGGGTTACTGTATACAGTAACGCTGTACTGTTTATCCAACTTGCGCGACACGATCTAGGTACGGCAGCTTATCGGTGTTTATGTGACGAAGCCACTGTCCGGCACTTAAGTCACGGTGATTCGCAAATGGAGGCAACTTAGAGACGATATTCGATGGTGTATGTTTCAATAACAAACTTGCCTTTCACCCGGCAAATGTTTGTAGGTGAAGTGTCATGGCTAATGGCTCCTAGGAGGGAAGCTTGTGCGAGACATACCATTAGCCATCCATGGCCGAAGATATATTATGATGGGAAGCTAAGCATGTACGTGCAGCTTTGCATGTTTATTGCTGAAGCAGGCGCAATATTTACAGAATTCAGTTCCGGTAGAATGGTCCGAGTTGCCCATCGTAGCGCTGGTCATTTGTGCTGATTAGTGACTGAGTCAGGACTCCGATTACGTCCCTGGCGAGTTTCCTTGTTGACTATCCCGGGTTGATTTGCTACCGTTTAAGAGGAGGAAATCAGGGTGAACAGTGGCTGTAATGTCACCGATGCCGGCCTTGGGTAGCCATATATCAGCTAAATTGCTAATCGAAAGATATTGAATGTTGTTCTGGTCAACTCACGTTCGGCGTATTATCCAATAAAGCACCATGTCGTAATGCGGTCTGGGCGTTGTTAGTCAGTTTGTTAAACAAGTAAACCGCAGGCCATCTGCAGTTCATCATCGGGAAACTCTTTATTCAAAACAAAGCTATCAGTCAGAATTACGCAGAGATTATCCACGGTGGAATTAATTGACAAGATTCTCTGTCCGGAAGTCGGCTGTCCATCGGAATGTAAGTTGCTGTCTGACACTGAAAGATTTATAATTAGCGCAGTGATCGTTCGTGAAGTGAGTGCTGAATTTTCTGAAGAATAAGTCCAAGGTTAGGCTTTCTGTGTGGCAGTTGTTGCGCGTTACGAAAGCTGCCGGAGAAGTCAAGATGGTTATGAACACTTCACTCGAACAACATCAAAAATAACTTGCTTCTTGTGACAAAGTTAACCGCATCCTGACGTAACCTTCGTACGTGTTTTTGTGGAGTGTGGGTTTGACGGATCGACTGAAGCGTTTGATATCTGGTGAGAAACGCGGTGGTTTGTCCTAGCATTGATGATCAAGGAACCAGGAAGCTCGAAGCGGAGGCGCCTGTCAGTACTGTGTCATCGGGAGCTTTCGAAAGGCAGAATTTCTGTTACTGGTGAGGGCGGCATTTGTAAGAAGATTACATAATATTATAACGCAAGACATGCTTCTTCTTGATGTGGGATAGCATAGACGGTTGTCGCCTGGAGTGATCTTGTTTGATGTTTTCTGCTTCTCGGCTGCATTTCTTCTGCTGTACTTGGGTCCCCGAGGCCTTGTAGGCATCCAGGCTAGTCTCGTCTCACACACAACCCTCCTTTCACTTTCAACCTCACCACTTTCTCAAGTCGTAATGTTTTTTTCTTGAAATTAAGGCAGCGGGTTCTTCGGGTACTTCGAGCACACATTTCGGACATTCTTCTGGGCGCAAGTTAGAGTGATATACGAGTACGTGTTAGGGATGTCGAGAGGTTGCCAACCTGCGCCACCTTGTCTGGGCGAACCATTTGGGCTAAATCTGCGGTAGCATCTGGTGTTTGTAGACTAATGCGTAAAGTTATGTTAGCGATGTTAGGCGACAACATATTTGCACATTTGATGAGTCCGGTTTGTTCCGTTGGGTCAGCGCTAAGGAGAATTGATGTATGTTTATGAATCATGCTGGTCATTAATTGCTAATGGCTTCTTGCTATTATTTCCGTCTGGTAACATTTCACCGGACGGGAAGAGAGACGTGGCTGCACTTAACAGCTTGCGTTAGTCCACTGGACTAGACCTAACAGTGTTACAGCGTACGGGCACAATGTGGCCATCTTCTCAAGTTCATTGACGCTGTGTCGCTGCTAATTTTCATACTTGACGAGAAGCTCTCTTGAACTGGACTTGATCTAATTTTTGCCCCTTTCCTCCAAAGATTGCCCATTGTATTGCAGGGCAACGTTTGGTGAAAGTGAGAACGCAGTTTTAGAGTATCGGCTTAGTTTTGAGGTCCGATCGAGTAGAGGCTCCACAAATTGTGTACACAATTTCCTGGTGGGGCAGCGGGTGTTGCTTCCAATCAATCGATAAAGGCCGAATATATACATACAGTTTGCCGGTACTTTGCATCTTGTTCCTTGTCCGTATGGAGGCTCGCCATGCAGCAACTGTCTTCCATCGGGCAGTGTGACAAATAGAACCAAGAGCTCTTGACATGCCTGCATCAACAGCACATTTCCCTGTTCGTTTGGCTCATGCTTGACGGATTCCATTAGAATTTCACACAAGACCCGACGAATCGCGCTCTAAAGCCGCTAATAGAATATCAGTGTACCCATATTGGCGCACAAACCGTCAGGTTAAATTGCTTAATCGCGCACTTGTGTGGCTTATGCACTATACAGGAAGGTTTATTGTAAAAAGCTTGTGTCAGCATGATCAACGTGCAACTCATTTATGCTTCTAGCTGTAGCTGGTATGGTCCTCCCAATACAAGCTTACGTACACTCCAGTTGACAGAGCGTATTTTTCTTTGTGTTGAACCGTGGAGGCTTCGATACGGTTTGCGTGGTAAAGAGTGAATCTTGCTCGCTTCGAGATAGAAATAATTATTCCGCGTGTGTTCAAACATCAAGAACCGAATTAGAGTATACCCAGTTCGCCTGTAGTCTTTACTGGGTCTTACGTAGAGATTGGCATTACGGCGAATTTTGTTATCATCATTTTGTTCCAGCTGGATGAAATTGAAGAAATGTGGCATGAGCTTGTGGTGAGTCGTGACCGCAAGTGTCAACTGTATTTGTATGGGGAGGGAAAACTAAACTATGCTGTTTAAAATCGTATGTGAATGGCTCTTTCCTGTTTGAGATAGCGGTCTTTGTTTTGACAGGCACAGCAAGCTGCCGTTACGCGTTGTGCAACAGTGCTCGTTTACATTGAGATGGTGCGGTCTGCTTCAAGTAGCATGGTACCTCGCTTGAACTACGATTTTCAAAACGCGCAGTAGCTTCCGCCTCTGTATGTATGAGATGCGGTCCTTATACCGTGGGAATGTACTTTACCATTCGAAGGTTGTAAAAATGCAAAAGCGAAATTTTACCGGTATATGGTGGAAAACCTCACCTGCTTGATCCGATTGTATGCGTCATGGAGCGCCATTGTTGAAAGGTCGTGAAAAAAACCAAATTGTGCTATTCTAATCCATATTCAGGCCCTCGCCATTATGCGTGTCTGTGCATCCTTTAGAAGAGATACGTATTTCTGTCACGCTTGAGTGCATTCACTAATGTGCAGCTGGGCTTCCAAAAGTTCATCATCTTGGACTATGGATTCCGAATGGTGAACTGCAGCTAATACCTAGTACTCTCCAAAACCTTCTACTTCTTGACGTCATGTTTTGGCTGGTATTTTGATCTACCAGAATGCCGAGCTCGATCGAAGTGGCGCAAATGGAGAATATGTGTCGGTTTAAAATGGGCTTTGTGTGCTTTCAGCAGCGTCAAATTTTGAACTGCTCTCTATAGAAGGTTGAAGCTGTGCTGCAAACTTGAATGGCGCGATTGGCGGTGTCTTGAAAAATGAAGCTATTTGGTCGGTTAGAAGTCAAAAATTAAAGTATATTTTATGTAATCGTGCTCGTCGTTCAACAGTAGAAGTACTGCATTACAGAGATGGGAGGTGGAATAGTTCAGTGTCTTGAGACGTGATGTTGGTCTGTGAGGAGCTCAAACTAAATTACCGCGTGGATACGTACAAGGTTTAACCATGCGGAATGGGATTTGCTGACCGTGTAGATGTCATAGAAAACCGTAAAATATCTGTATGCTTACAGCTTGCATATAACATGGTTTGATTTGAGGATTAATCTTTGTTAGTGTTGATTCACGGTGTTGGATGGACAGTGGGCTACTAGTGCCTGTAGGCGTTGGGATCAGTGGCCGGGAAGAGTCGGAAGATTTTATAGTTGATTATCTGCGGGGATCCAGGAGGGCTATAGAGTGCGTCCCGTTGCAGACTATACGAATGGATCGAGAATTATGGGGCATGCGTGTACAGCTTAGCTGTCAGAATGTCGTATAATCTTACTACGTCCTCCGTCTTCCTTGCTCCCTTCCTCCCTTGGCTGTAGGACAACTGTCGATCGTATATATATGCATATGGCATGTACTATAGCCACCGAATCGATCTTCTTCCGCGTTGTATAGTAGGTTCCCTGCTGCCGTGGAGAGTCTCCTGTCCTGACCGGTTTTTGTCTTTTTGCAGACTGTCTTTTATCGATCCTGAGAAAGATTAATACTACTACGGATACGACGGTTACGCCAGCGACGAAGGCCGTACTCACCACACGGGGAGTTTTTCTCCTCTTCGCGCTTCTGGATTCCCCTCCGATGAAGTTGGACGTGCCAAACAAGAGACGCCGGCTGGCTGTGTATACCACCACCAACATAATCAAGACACGCGTTCGTTGATCTGAGCTGTGTTTTTTCATTCTCCTCTGTCTCGATTCCCCGATACTCTCACTTTGCTCAATTTGCATCTCTCGCGCTCTCGCTGCAAGCTGGTGCGACGGGTACCAGCCAGCAAAAATGCGGACTAGACGGAAAGTACCCGTCTTTTGCTCTTCCGTTCCGACCACAACCTCAACAATAATGCTCAGCAATCCAGCCTTTATTGTTTTATTATTCCTCCTGAACATTTTCTCCTTATCAATAGCAGGTAATAAAAGTCCTGAAGCCTATTATAATATTTTCTGAATAAAATTAGTATTTTGGTTTTATTTTTGCGTAAGGCATTTTATTCGCCCGGTATTCTGAATGATTTTATTATTCCTATTCTTATGGGTTAATTGAATGTTCTTTGTCTAACAGTGACGTCGCCACCATTTTTGGTACGGCAACCGCCTCACGAGCTTTTGTACCAAGAATCCAGTGTGAACCGAGAAGACCGTCCAGTGATACTGGAATGCGAAGCAAAGGGGGAACCCTTGCCGGAATACAAATGGACCAAAAACGGCCAGGAATTTTCCACGTCTGGCAGTGACGATCGCGTGGCTCAAGAACCCGGCAAAGGAACACTGACGATCCATCGACCCCGCGACATCGACGAAGGGCTCTATCAGTGCCGAGCGGAGAATTCATACGGCATCTCACTGTCCAACGCTGTCTATTTGCGGAGAGCAGGTACTTAAATTCTCATCAATCAACGTTGCAAATGCTCGGCCAAGTGGAAAGACCACTGACAAGATTGTTTAATATTGACCATTGGACTAAACGCTCTTGACAGTTGAGGCAAGAAAGCCGCCATGATCGCAACATGTGAGAACCACGCTGTATGCTATAAAAAAGTGACAGCTTGAAGGGGGTCCATTGTCCGAAAGGATGAAATTAGGCTGAATAAATTCTTCTAATTGCAAAGTTTATGGTCGGATGGATGGACAACTGGGTTGATTGATCGTTCTCTTGCTGACAACTTCGAAAAATTCACTCCAGTAAAATAATACAGTTGTAGTTTGATAGTGCATTGCAAAAACGGACCAAGTGGCTCACTTGCTCTGTGTTGATGGCTGGTAGCGTGCGCCACTTGGAAAGACGATTGTTTGCAAAGGATTACATAAGTTCGAAGACTTTTTCTTTCGTAGGTTTGGACACGTTTCGCACGGAAAATACTCCCGAAGAGATTGTGGTGAACGAAGGAGAGCCTCTGACGATCAAATGCAACCCGCCGAGCGGAAATCCGCGGCCCAATGTCTTTTGGATTTTACAGTCTGGCAATGGGGCAATGACGACGGTTAATGGCAGCCGTGTTTCTGTCGATCCCGAAGGAGATTTGCATTTCTCCAACGTAACGTTAGCGGATGCCAGCGGCGATAACTACTATGCCTGTTCGGCATTTTCCCCCTTTTTGCGCGAATACAAAACCGGCGAGCTGAAGAAGCTCATTGTCAACCCATCGGGCTCAGCTGCACCACACAAGTCTGCCCCAACCTGTCAGTACACCAGCCCCAGACACATCACAGCCATGCGCGGGCAATCTGTCAACATCTACTGCGTCTATGGCGGAACGTATGTCCGGAATATTAATTGTTATCCAAGTGGACACTCACTGATATGTATCTTTATTCCCTCTCTTATGTTATGTCCACAGACCACTACCACAAATCCGCTGGGACCGCAAGAATGCTCCATTACCCCCTCGTCGGAACTCGCTGTCGGATTACGGCAAAGTCCTCCGAATCAAGAATGTTCAGTTTGAGGACGCTGGAACCTACGAATGGTAAATTCAAACCACCCTCATCATTTACTTCCGGTCAAAGTATTAACATGAAACATTTTGTGTATTTTAGTTTCGCTTCGAACGGTGTAGGCTCAGTTGGGAACCACGCCTTTACACTGACGGTGGAATGTAAGCCAATCTCGCATCAAAATTAATGCGTTTTGAATGCAACACTATTGAAGCTGATCGCTTTTCTATACTTCTAGCTGAACCATATTGGATAACGGCACCAGAAGTGGCAATGAAGGCGGAGGATGAGGACCAGACATTTGCATGCGTAGCAGGTGGTGTTCCGGAACCCAGGATCCAATGGTTCGTCAATGGCACTAGCTTAGAAAGTAAGTGCTAACTGCAATGCATATAGGGTCGAAGAAGCAATAGGCTTGAAATACTGGATGGTTTTGATCGATTACTTTTTGATTTCGCACTGTCGTGGGAAAAAAATGCCGGGGAATTTTGAATATTTTTGTTGGTTGAGTTAGCGTTCTATATTTGTCCTTCATCCATCATCCGGACGAATCAGCCATGATGTAAAAAACCCCGTCATGTAATTCTTTCGTTTCGCAGATCTGCCGCCGAATGACCGCCGGCGCAGCAACGGTACCCACATCACGATAGCAAGGGTCCAGAAAGATATCGATACAGATAACTTTCAGTGCAACGCCAGTAACGTCCACGGATACATATTTGCCGATGTCTATCTGAATGTTTTGGGTGGGTGACTCGGCCATCTTTGAAATAGGCACTTTGGAACGTTATTGCCCGCACTGTTGATAACTAATGCTCATGGAAAGTATGATCTGCTGTGAATCGATTATAATTGGTTTCAGCTTTGCCCGCGGAGATTGTTGAACCACCCGCTGAGGTATCCGAAGCCGTCGAAGGGTCGCAAGCCAGCATCACTTGTCGTGTTTATGGCGCTCCGAGTCCCAGAGTAACCTACGAAAAAGACGGGCAGGTTAGTTTTCCCAATGCGGAAATCTCAGTTCGAACGGTGCTAGAAGGCGGCTAAATTGGGATTTTACCGTTTCATTTACCTGCATACTTGGTCCTTGTACTCCTCATACGACCAAATGTATCCAGGTGTCCGAATCAGGATTATCAGGCCCTTGGTGGACTACGGAGTCTCTGCTTATCTGGTTTTTCCGTGGCTGTGAAATTTTCTGTATAATTTCAGACAATCAATGTTCAACCCGGAGGTGGCGCCAGGTACGAGATACGGAAGAACGGTGATTTGGTCATCAATGGCGCGACGTTCACCGACATCGGCGAGTACACGTGCATAGCCAAGAATCGCTTTGGGGAAAAGCGGGCTTCCGGAAGACTGGACATTAAGAGTACGTAGTGTTGTGACTGTTTTGATGGATGGAGCGGAAATGACATGTATGAAGTGTTCGATTGATTTGAACTTGGCTCATGTACTTGTCCCTACAGGAAAGACTGTAATCACAGCGCCGCCGGAAGACATTGAGCGCAAAGCTGGAGATTCGGCCACCTTCCGTTGTTCGGCCACTGCCGACCCTAATTTGGACGTTCAGATTGAGTGGCTGCGTGATGGCGAGCCCATCAAGATGGGCCAGAATGGCCGCATATTCCAGAATAATGACAACAGCTTGACCATTTCCCAAGCTACCGAAGCGCATAGTGGAGTGTACACGTGCATAGCCCGCACAAGGCTGGACACTACAGAGGCACAAAGTACGCTGGTGGTGAGAGACGTACCGAATCCACCAATCAATGTCAGAGCTATGTGCGAACCCTTGACGGCGACCGTCTACTGGGAACCCAATGGCGACAACAGGGAACCCATCCAAGAGTTTGTCATCCAGTATAGCACCTCGTTCGAACCTGGCGAGTGGAGAGACATCAAAGCAGGAATTCCGGGAACGGACTTGTCTTCCACAGTGGATCTAAGCCCGTACGTACAGTACACCATACAGCGAAAGAAAAATATGACACATGAAAAAATATGACCTTTGAAATTATTCAAAGAAAATACTCTGAAAGGCGTCGGCATACAAACTCGACAAGAACGCTTTTCCAAGTGGTGCACGTTTACAGACAATACTACTAATAGCACGCGCCACTTGAGAAGATGGCTGAGTTCTTTGCCGAGCTCCTAAAATTTGAAAATATTTTCGAATTATAAAATGAATCTCGGATAAGACCGTTCGATGATCGGGTTGGAAATATAAGCGCAAAATTTGGCTTTGGAATGAAGTAATCTGGATGATCTTTTTGCGACTTAATCTGCAGTGAAGGATTTCGAAATTTAGAATAGGGTTGAATAACCCGAGTAGACAGACTGGCGTTTGTATGGGAATAATGGGGAGAGGTCTCACCCGGGAATATCTGGGGCACAACTAATCGATATGTATATGGTTGTGTTCTGTGTGTGTGTTGCAGTTGGGTCAATTACACTTTCCGCGTCAAAGCCCGAAACCAGATTGGACTGAGTAATGAGAGTAACCCAAGTCAAGAAGTTTGCTCGACACCACCGGATGTCCCCTATAAAAATCCTGATAATATCCAGGCGAAAGGCACAGACCCGACAAACTTGGTTATCTCCTGGACTGTAAGTCTTGACAAAGTCGCCCTCAAAGTCATTATTCCAATGTTTAAATTATCCCTTCCCTTTCCTTCCATAGCCTATGCCACAGATTGACCACAACGGACCGGGCTTTTATTACGAAGTGAAATGGATTCGCGCCGACCCCGATCCCAATGCTCAGCGCATAGAACAGTCAGCTATCGTTTCCGACTGGCATATAGGCAGTCACACCATTCCCGGCCAGCCAACTTTCGTCCCGTATGATGTCAAAGTCATCGCTCATAACGCGATCGGACGGTCCAGGGCCGCGGATGCTCCGGCGGTGCGAGGCTTTTCTGGAGAAGATAAACCTAATGAGGCGCCCAAGAACCTCGTGGCGTCACAGATCATCGACGGAAAGACTGTGAGGCTCGAATGGGAACCCGTACCTCCTGAATCCGTCAAAGGTAGGAACCTCTTTCTTCACCAGCATCCACACACTTGGCTTCTGAAATGGTGAATATAGCGTGTGTTATTCTGCAGGGGACTTCAAAGGATATAAGGTGCTGGTTACGCCTACAGGCGAAGAAGGCAAGCCGCGACAGGTGTTGATTGGACCAAATCAGAACTCGGCTGTGGTTGACGTCCTGAAGCCAGCTTCCGAGAATACGATCAAGGTTCTTCCATACAACAGCCAGTACGATGGACCAGCTAGTCCAGCGGTAACTTTCCGTTTCGCACCTTCGCTTTTTTGAAACAAGCCAGTGACGTTTTCATGCCACCGGTGGCGCCACCTGCTTGTGGAAAAAGGGAAATATTTTATATGGTAGTTTTTGATTCTTCAAAATTTCGTTGTTTGTTTTATAGCTTCAAATAACGACGCCGGAAGGTCCACCGGGCCGCGTGACAGACTTACGTGCTTACCCGATGGGAAGAGGGGCAGTCCTATTAGAATGGCAGCCACCTGCAGAGCCAAACGGCAGACTGCAAACCTACGAAATTGAACTGTACGAGGTTAATGGAATGGACGTGACTGGACCCATCAGAGATCCAACTGTCATTTACGATATGAATCAGCACAGCATTAAACTTCCCGGACTGAAGCCTGACACGACATACCGCGTCAACATGTACGCCACTACCTCGGCTGGTCGAGGCGATGTGGGTATTGTGGAAGCAGCTACCGAGAGTAACCGAACCATGGAAGCTATGGCACTTCTGCCGCCACCTGGAACACCGGAACTGGTGCTGTCGGGAAGGACTAATGAATCGATTATTGCCAGCTGGCTTCCGGGTAAGGCAGCTAGTGGTGGACATCGAACTGGGGAGTACTTCTATATAGAACATAGAAGGGAAGGAGACCCCGGATGGACCAAAACCAGTGCGGAACTGGAGGATCTCTCGACGGAAATCCATGGACTGGAGCCGGGAACACCGTATGAGTTTCGGGTAGTCGCCGTCGAAGGAATGCAAGAGGTAAGAGCACTTCCGCGGTACTACGGGAAGCACATCCCCATGAATTTTCCGGGCTTTTATAGACTAGAGGACCAATCCGGAAAGAGACTACTGAAGGTGCCAGAGCCGGGGATGGACCCTTCTATGGAAGCTCGTGGTTTGGCTGGGTTATAGCGCTAATTTGCCTCCTTGCACTACTGCTTCTCATATGTTGCATTATCTGGTGTTGCCGAAGGCGAAAGCGAAAGGTACGTTTTTTGTCTGTATGTTGCCTATGAGTGCAAGGCTACAATCAAGTTATCCTGTCAATAACGAAGCGCCTTTTGTTGTCTTAGGATCATTATGATGTCTCCGAACGGGAGCGTCTACAACAACCAGCGCCGCACTACTACGAGAAGGCACCCACGAACATCGTAACAGGCAACATACCGAAGCCGGCAATTAGACCTTCTGATGGCATTGTTAATGGAGACGAGAATGCTTCGATAATCAACGGAGAAGGTTTGTTAGTCACTCATCACAAACGAATAATATGTTCTAATCATAATATTGTTTTGCATCAGGTCTTGGAAGTGAGGCTGATAGTATGGAAGAATATGGCGACCCAGATCAACCGAAGATGTTTACGGAAGATGGCTCGTGGATAGGCCAGTACGCCAACACAACAGTACGATCGAACGACGCCGTAGTGACCACAACAGTTCAGCCGGCTGGATCAACGTTCGTATAACGCCTCGCGAAATCTCGAAGAGCGAGTTTTTGACATTTGAACTCTTTTGACCCGGTAATGAACGAGCTTTAACCAAACTGCATCTTCCGACTACTGACATGTGTGATCCTTGTGACCATTATCCTTTCACCAAATTATGTGCTGTCAAGTACCATTGTTGACAACGAGACATTCCATCTTCATGCGGACGAGCTCCAACAGTGTCTCGCTGACGTCCTGTATTACCACATCACTGCCGTACTAGTTTTGTTTCCCGGTGTTTCTGCGCTCTTGGCGCAGACATTGGTTTTTCTAAGGCCTAAGCACTGCCTTTGCCAAAGAAACGTTGCAGAGTCTTCAACCCGTGCTGGTTTCTCTCCTTTGCATTTTGAACTCCAAAAAGGTTTTACCTCTCAAAGATGAGAATCTGAGAACAGTTTTTATTTTTCAGATGTTTTCTCATATATTACTAACCATTCTAGCATGTTCATTTGCCTGTTTTATGCTTGGTAGTGTTATTTTGTACTGGTTGAAAGTGTAGTAACAACTAGCAAGTTTCTATTCGTGAATGAAATATAGAACAATCGTCCGTTCGATTACCGCCAACATTTATCCTGGAACGCGGAAAGATCTTGTGATTGTTTCTATGACAAGTGTAACTGTGTTGAACGTTGGTCCTGGTCGATCGAGGACTACCACCAGCAAACCAACTTCATTCTACCGACTGTCCCGATTTCGCTTTTCGAACTCGCCGCTATGATAACAAAGGAATAGTAAGTTGAAACGTCTCACGTATTTTGCGATTATTCGTCCAAACCTTTTCTGATTTTGTTTTTCAGCAGGATCGTTTTGCCCATAGCCTTGAGCGAATACGAGAAAGCCCATGCATGGACAACAGCGAAGATTACACAACAAGTAGATCTGAGGCTATAGGAGTTTCTTTGCCAGCGCATAACGGTCACCTTTTGGTTTGAAGGATACGGGAGACACCGGGGACCAGTTACATCTCGTTAAGAATGAGCCTTTTAATGGATTTCCGGATGAACCTGGACCACAAGGCTATCGCCACAGAGGTCCAGACAGAAACCTGCACCCGGATCGCGGACAGTTTACACACAAAGTGTTTTACTACAAAAGGTGCGCATACAATCCCGTTGTTCGCTGTGACATCACTGCGGATTCTACCGCTGGTGTCAATATTAATAAAATGTTGTCGGTGTACACCATGCCGCAGCGTTTTGCGTCCGTTTTAGCAAGGTTCCACGGTGGGCAAAAATTCTGGCTCCGAAAGAGCTTCTAGTCTTTCACGAGAAGACATGGGACGCTTTTCCGTACTCCAGGACGGAGTTTTCGGTAAGGAATAGCATAATGGATGGTTCCTTTTATGACTTACTTAATCGTACCGGGCACGTTCTTGCAGAATCCAGATTTTCTCAAAGACAGATTGTACGTGCGGCTCGATTCCGTGTGCCTATCGGATCGAGGAACATCAGAGAACGTCAGTAAATCTGTACAAGCACCAGATCCATGACCTATGTAACTACAGATTCGAAACTGAATCGTTCGGCATTTTTTTTTTAAAATTAGGTACATCGTCTTTCGGCCAAACAACTCGCTCAGCGAGAAGTTATTTACCTGGATATTACGGATGACCATTACACGTCAAAGGTACGACATTAAGTTTTCTCGGTAATGCTTAATCTTTGTGCAAATTCTTGCAGGAGCTTAGGGAGGACGAGGACCCGAAGACGTTTCGGTCGCTGACGACTGGTCGCGGTTCTCTCCAAGGTGCGTGGCAGGTAACGCTTTCACTCTTCTACTCTACTTTGAGCGCGAAGAGTCGGAAATACTCGTTAAACGTTCCAGAATACTGCTTCGCCGGTGGTGTGTTGTTATAAGCTGCTTCTCATGGACTTCAAATGGATGGGGCTGCAAGGAAAGGTGGAACAGTACGCCGCAGAGGTAAATGTATATCTGTGTCAGAAAGTCATGAGCCGAGTTTTATCTGTTCCACGTCCAGTCTCATTACACTTTTCCAGACGGAAAAAAAGATATTCACCACATTTTACCGGAAAATGTTTTGCTGGATTGACCACTGGTATGGTCTAACGTTGGAGCAAGCGCTGAAGTACGAGCGGACCGTCTACCAGGAGTGTGAAGACGGATACCAGTACGTGACGGCACCAGGCAGAACCCGGTCGACGCAGTCTAGTGGGCTCCTGAACACCTCTTTGTTTCATCATCGCTCGAGCAAACATAAACACCGCTAAACATCATCCAAATTGCAGGCGAAAGGAAGTAAGACGGATCACACTGCTAACTACGAGCGCAAACAGTCCCTGACTGACGTACCAAGCAGGGACCCTAAAGACTTCCGAGCGGACTGCCAGGGAATCTGACCGAAAGCTTTTTCTTCACGGTCGGTCCTCGAGGCCTGCGAGATGAAAGTCGTCGTACACTCGTAGTCATTGTGTCTTTATTCCTCTTGGTAATATTATTGTTCCCTTTTGAAAGGTTTTGCTCAATTGGGAGACTTTGTTTGCCACCTGTGAGGGCATCTGTCTCTCCCTCACACTTTTAACGTTGAAAATTTGTCCATTCACTTTTAATATTGACTACTCTGGGAACTTCGGCCTGGAGTTCCTCGGTCAGAGAGCTCGGAAGTACCTCAGGAAGTGCGGGTTTTGTGTAAGTGTAAATCAACGTATGTAGAGGTGCTCACATCATTTCCTGATCTTCCAACAGTGTTTCTTTCCGATCAAGCATCTCAGAATCGATCGAATAATCGTTACTCTGGTAAAAACCTGACTAATAGCTAGGAATACACGTAGGTATTGATATTACTGTATGTTCGGAAGAATCGAACATTGGGGTTCCCCCACGATCTGCCCCTGACACCCGAGGTAACCCAGGGGCTGGTCGGGGCGAACTTTGTACGTGTCATTCTCTGCTGGACGTGTTTCGTTTCGATTTTCCCTTTCTTGTTTTCAGATCGATCTTGTCATTCTTCTTCTGCTCTGCTTTGCTTTTGATGTTGTCCAGTTTTGTCTGAAGGTGAGCGTTTCTGGAAGATCGTCATCATCGCAAGTGCTGTTCCCTCTGTTGACCAGGTATGGAGTTGTGTTAATCTCACCGCGTATGCCAGCCGCTGCATGCCACGAGTGCATTGTTAATTAGGAGCCATCTTGCTTTGTTCCTACGCCACGTTATCCTTGATCTTTGCTCAATAACTAAGTATCATATCTATCGAAGATGAACCAACGGGATGTAAGTTTTCGGCCGACCCATGGTTTAGGGAACAGGATCGTAGTGTTTACTGTGGGATATGCCATGGATATCGCCAGATTCTTGTCCGTCGTGATGGCTTATGCTCCATCTTCCAGCTGCCTAATCGATCGATTCCATATAGGAGTTGTCAAGGAAAAACATGCTCGTGACACTGTGAAGGAAGCAAGCATCTTTTGGCACCGCGTTCCATAGTTGTGTTTTTCATTTACTCCACCGATCTTACCCTGTGTTTCGTGTTGCATCTTTCTGTTCTGTAGGGCATAGTCTCCATATGTGTCCCAACGAAGAAAGCTGTGTCTTGCAGGTTGCAGAATATCGTCACGGTCAGAAACGTCCGAACGAGCTCGAGGAATATTCTGTCCTTTCGTCCAGTTATCTTTCTGGTGGAAGAAGGAGCAGAATATGAGCGAAAAAGCTCTGACGATCGAATGAGCCGTTCTGGTTATTTTGCTTCCCATTCGTAATATTATATCATAATCCCTTCTAGCTGCTGTCTATGTAGATCCATTCGAGATTCTAATGACGATCCAACCAGTATGCCATGATCAGGGACCTGCCCGTTTATTGTCCAATCCCATCTCACGGGGGAAAATGTGCACTTTATGCAGGACTTGATATCATTATTCAAAATATTTGAGCCAATATTTGACTTGATAATGGCAAAAGATACCTGCGTCATGCGTACGATCATGTTACATTGTGCTGCCTTACTATTTGTAGAAAGGCACAGTGGATATGGCTGCTGGAAATTTTCATTTACCAAACGGACGAGGATTAGGTGGAGGAGTATGGCTCTGCGTCCAAGGACTGCCTCGAGACTGGCGAGAAATGGACGTCTTCCGAGCCATGGAGAAACGCTACGGAAAAGTCAACCAGGTTTGCAGATCCTTTTTTCACTGAGCTGTAAAATTTACTATATTCGTGAGTGAACACTCCAAGTCTAGAACATTCCGAAATGATTTCAATGAGATGGCAGCTTGACAAACAGACACGGCGAGAGATCCTTGTCAAGTGGCGCACATTTTCAGTGTTGTTGACCCAAAGCATGCACCACTTGCAAATGCTATCTGGTCGAGTTCTGTTTGCTTAGGTTCCCATTTCCCAACCAGAAATGAAAGTAGTATTTCTGGGGTCGTTCTAGGTCCGACGGGGATCTAGCAGTGATCGAGAAGCCATGGTTCAGTTCGTGAGTGACACCGACGCGAAGTTTGTGTGGCAGGCGGGGGAGATCGAGCTGTATGATCGGGTGTGCACGGTTGAAGTGGCGCAGACTGCTGGTCGAGGAGCTCGTGGGCGCATGGACGACTCTCCTCCCCCGATGCGTTCGGCGTTCCCCTCAAGAATGGGCAGTGGGATGCGAGACATGGGAATGCGGGATGTAGGCATGCGAGATCCAGGTATGATGCAGCTGAGTCATGGTGGAGCTGTCAGACGACAAATGTCCGCCACTGCCACAGATCGCTCCGCGCGCGAATGGGGTATCTCTCTCATCCTTCTCTTCTTCTTTTTTCGTTCTAAAATGCTACTTCCTTGCTATCCCCCAATCTATCTTGACTCGTCCCCTAATCGTCACTTATTACCATCTTACCTTAATTTTATCATTGATTTTTTGGAAGGTTTCTGTCTAACTGGTTTCTGTGTCTGCAGTGGACCGCGGTGGTTCGATGAACCGAATGGGTTCTGTCAGCAACGGTAATGGTACCAATGGACAAGAACAGACCCATCTAGCTCCCGAAGACGACGACAAAGCTACACGGACACTCTTCGTTGGTAATCTGGAGTACGGTGTGACAGAGTCTCTGCTTCGAAGCATCTTCTCCAAGTACGGAATGGTCCAGGATATCGATATCAAGCGACCAGGCGGAAGTGAGTTACCCCTTTCCGTATTCATGTGAGCTGACGGTTCAGATTAACATGTTGGATTTCGATTGTAGGTTCGGGGAACGCGTATTCGTTCGTGCGCTTCCTCACTTTGGACATGGCATACCGAGCGAAGGTCGCGTTGAGTGGCTCGAGGATCGGTAACTACCAGTGCAAGATTGGGTATGGCAAGACCAATCCTACTGCCAGAGTGTGGGTTGGTGGGTTGCATTACGCCGGCGTTGCCTCCGACCTCGATGAAAGTAGACTCAACGATGAGTTCGATCGCTTTGGACTCATTAAGAAGGTATACATTGTAAAATGATGTCTGTGCAGGATTCCCTGAGTGGATTTTCGAAACTATAGTAGCACCTGAGTATTATTTCAGCCTTCTTTCATAATATGGGAATATTTGCAGATCGACTATGTTCGGGGAGAGCACTACGGTTACATTACCTTCGCGTCGATCTCGGCGTCACAGGAGGCGGTGACTACAATGCGAGGCGCAGTTTTCAAGATCAATGGTGATCGAGGTCCAAAGAAAGTCCGCATTCGAGTCGATTATGCTGAAGATTCGGACCCATACCTACCGAAGCTTGGTGGGAGAGAAAGAGAAGGCTCCACTAGCGCCAGACGTCGTGGTGGAGACGATGTCTCGAGAGGAAGTGGCGAAGCCGATCGACGGCGCAAGGTGGCGTCCACATCGCGATCACCCTCTCCTGCCATTCGCGAGGTAAGAGAAGTGCCTGTTCCTGTCAAATGCAGTTCCTTCTTTCTTGTTATGGTTTTATTTTGTATTTGTGTTTCATGATAAAGGAAAAAGCTAAATTGGGACCTGCGCCAGCAAACTCGACCCGATCGTTTTTCCCCAAGAGACGCACGCTAATTGCCAGTAATACTGGAAACGTGCGCCACTTGGGAGAGCAATATTGTCGGATCTGTTCACCAGGTTTCCGTTTTTCTGAAAATTTTAGATATTTTATTTGTTTTACTTTGTGGATCTTCAGTTCGCATGATCATAGCACGCGTATGTTTCTGAGTAGGTTAAGAGACGTCAGAGGTCCGTGGATGCCGAGTCGGAACCCGAAGAACGTCCGCCCAAGCGCATCGTTCGGGATGAGTCTGTAACACCACCTCCCGAGGAGAGAAGAGAGAAACGAAATGGTGATAAGACAAAGACCAGGAGTCGACCTGCAGAAACTCTGACGCAGTTCAAGGAGAAGTCCAGCCCTGTGTGGAAAGGAACCATTACCCTCAAGAGCACAAGCTACCATATCGCAGGCCACCTTCTGCGAGGTCCCATCGCCTGGCTGAACGATGTACGCATGCGCTCCAGAAGAATATGCGCAAACTTAGCCACAATGCAATAAATTCCAGAATAAACTAGAAGAGGCCGGAAGACGAAACGTACAATATTGTCATTTTACGTGACGCACTCTTCCATCCAACAACAATGAGATCATGCGCCACTTGAAATAACGATCTTCTACCTTTCGTTTGCCGACCCCAGTAATTTCGCATAAGCGAGCGATACTGGCAATATATTTTTTGCAGGTGCTGTCACAAGGCCAAGAACTCCAGATTACAAGAAGGCTTCGTCTGGAAGAGGATAAGTTGAAAGACGTGACGGACAAGATGAGCATGTCCGAAAGCGCGACTATGCTCTGCTTCGACGCTCCAACGAAAGCAGCCGGTACAAAGACCCTCAAGCACCTGCAAAGCTACCTTTTGGAGAAGGACGCGGCTGGTGTCATCAACGCACAACAAGCCATCGTCTACATTTTCCCGACCTGCGGCTTCGCCAACAAGATTGTGGGCGAAGACATGCCGACGCTGATCATGCCTGACAACGGCACGACAGTCCGCGACGAAGAACTTGGCTGCTTGATGGTGATCTGTAATCCCCAAGAGGGAAATGGGGCTTTAGCTGAATAGAAAGAACGAAATTGGCCAAGTTGAGGTAAATTGAGGTGGTTGTCGTTTGAGAGAAGTTGGTGGAGCATAGCGAGCAAAGAGGCTTTTCTTGTGAAAGCTCAATGCGGCTTTCCTCTTTTATTGAATATACCTGCAAGAAATATTCTTTCGTCGAATCATGTCTCGTATTATGTTTGACTACTCATGTGGCATCTTGGAAGTGGCGCTCTTTTTCCTGCTTGAATGTTTTCGTTCGTTACAGACGCTGGTTACACACTCACTACATCTCGTTTGCTTGATGGGGTTTGTAGTCATGTCTGTATACACTTTATACTTTCTGTTTCAAACCTTGTTCTTTTTTTACCGTAGCCCCTATAGCCTAACTTTATTAGTAAGTTTATTTTGGACTGGCAAGTCCTGACCTAGACTGCGGGCATTGCGTGTTTAGGCGCCTTGTTACGCTTCTCCAATAATTATATTAATAATCCCATGTAAAGAAGACAGACGGTGATCTCAACAGTAGCAATACTTATGCATTCCGGGATCGTGAAGCGTGACGTACTCGCGGTTGCGCGCGCTTATCGTTTCCTCATTGACCTAGAAAAAGAAGCATTATGATATCAGTTTTTCTAACGACCTACCCACGCGCTGGAAGCTTTGGAAAGTTCTTTTAAAAGCTGAGCGAAATTCAGCGAAGTTCCAGTATACTTTTCCACTGGAAAATAGGTGGCGCTGCGCGTGTGTCAGAAACTTCATTTTGTCATGCTTGCAACAAAGTTAACGAAAAACGCATCCTCTTCAGAAGTAGAAGTGATCCGGTCGGCACTAGCCGTTTCTCGGAGTAAGAGCATTACGTGAATGAAAGAGCGGTTTTTTCTTTCGAAGAATACCGACTCATAGAGCTCGACGGTCGGAGACCGTGGAATGAGAAATGGATTACGAGGTGCCAGATGGCCGCCGAGAATAGTGTGAGCAGGTCCTCGACATCCGAAAATGAGGAGACTCCAAACTTCATCGAGGCCCAAAGACCGAGCTATGGTTTGACCCTCCTCACCCTAACATAAGACATCTGGCTGAACTATTTCGTTCGAGATACCCAGATATCTCACTTCCTTCGTGGTGGCTGCCAAACGATCAAAGGCATTACCATATTTCACAGCGATCGAACGTGGATTTATTATCTTTATGTCTGCCTGCGGTGCTCCGTCTTTAATTAGATCCCGGAAGGATGTCACACAGAGCAGAACGTACCGGGTGGTACTCCAACGACTTTCCCTAATACAGACTGCAGTTCAAGTTCGCTCGATCTGATGAGAAAGCAATAATATTATACGCGTTTACGATCTTGCATTCCAACTGCAGAGCCCCGTCTGAGTTTTTCTTCGGACCATACATGCTTAATAGTGGTAAAACAGTATACTGTAAACCGTGGCCAGAATGAGCTGAGTCAGATCATTACCTCAAGTGGCGCATGTTCGCATTGTTCTTAGATAGAAGTGTGCGCCACTCGGGAGAGCGGTCTGGCTCAAATCATTTACCCACGTCCCGTATCAGTCTGAGATCGTCCACGACGTCCAGTGAGAAAAAAACAGCCCCCTAATTGATGTTGACATATGAGCTGAAAGACTTGAAGTTTTCCATGGACGAATATTCTGTGTCCGACATAATTTTGACGGCATGTACCGTAGACTTTTCGACACATCGGTCAATTAAAAATCTATTCCATGAAAGGAAAACATGATTTGCCAGTGCGGTGGGTAGAACCAGAGTGGTAGAACAGCAGTCAAGCGTGCATGCAGGAAAAGTCACGCGAGATAACTAGCCGGCCATGGTCATTTTTGACGGCTGGCGATCGAGCGACGATTGACATGGTGTAACAAGTGGAAATCAGGCGAGTAGCAAACACGCCTCTACTTGTCTGTTGAAATATCTATTGTCCTCTCGCCGCCGAAATATGGCTTTTGCTTGTCCACATTACACAATGTCACAGCTAACGTTAGAATAGTGGCCATTCATATTCAGCATAAAATGTAGGTTTCGCGCTATTTGAACAATTTGCGAGACAATACAGAGAAATGATGCCCCAAATAAACGCGGCATGGGTCGCTAGGTGGACCTCATAGGCAAATATTCAACCTCTAGCTATGCGCCTTCTTTTCGTTGCAACCGGATCGACTTTGTCCATCGTCGAAGTCAGCAGGGATAATGTTAAATATTTCATTAATGTCTGCGCAGCCAATGCGGAGCCCAGTAACATCGTACCCGTGTACTGTTCCTGTTGATCACAGCAAACACGGTTTTACAGAAGGTATTTATCAGCAGGCCCCTCAAGCTCTATCTGGTGACAGACAAAGAAGAAGCCTGTCTTTTATTGAAAGAGGAAGTATATATCCAGTGAATGAATAACTGAATATTGCCTGTATCTGACAAGATGTCAGAACGTTCAACGGAAACTGGTCTGCAGACAGTCAAGAACGTGTCGAAACTGCGCAAAAAGGGCGTTTCTGCTGTCAAAAATCAGACATTCTAGTTCTTACTCCCAGTGACACATTACCAAACGAAGCAAGTGGCTCGTCACAGTAGGAAAAAACATCGGCATATCGAAAAATGCACGGCACGAGCTCGCATGGGGCCATTACATAACTCAGTCGCAGATCGCATTACAGGTCCGTCGAGGCAAGTAACGTCATAACCCATCACGTTTACGCCAAATTTGAAAAATTTGAAGTTTGGCTGAAGGAAAAACCTAAAGAAGGTGTGGGCTGGTGTGAGAACCTTGCAAATCGCACCTCTGAGAACCGGATAAGATTCTTCGATTTCTTCAAGGAGCCATAAGCCGGCTACTTCTAATTCTAGTGGAAAGACTGTTCTTAACTTTAGTTCTGAATAACAGCCTCTTGAAAACAGCCGACATTTTGCTTTTTTATAACTTTTACCGACACTATAATATACACCGCTGATACGGGCAGCGCCACGTAGGATGGATCACAACAAGATAGACATAATATACATAGTTATCTACAGCATTATATGGTCTTGCTCCGCAGCTTTCCTACGGATGGTTGCCTATGTGTAAAGAGCACTTCTGAACGCGCTGGAAAATAAGACGTACTTAGGTCGTACATATTCAGTCACATTTGCCAAAATTTTCGCCGTACCACGGTTCATCTTCCATCCATTCCACGCGCGTCTGCCCGCCTATTATACCCTGCAGAACGTTCGGAACGAAGACATTTTGTATTATAGTACTCCAGATCAGCGAAGAACCTCGAGTAAAAGAGTGAGTTATGCCTTATAACGACGCCGCTACTATGTATACCTACTAACAGACTGTCAATCTATCGACAATTGAGGCATAGTGCCTTGGAGCATTCCACGCAAGTAAATAAAAGCGCCACCACAATTTGCTATTGGTTGCCCTAGACCCGTATTGGCGTCATCTGTACCGTTCCATTTGACTCGTGTTTGCGGCTGACTTTTTTCCTATACACCACAGCTGTGTTCGAACGAACATGTATC